>JAAGKR010002037.1:0-63316 GCA_011419295.1 Clarias macrocephalus | reverse complement strand
AAAATCATCAAATCAAGTGGTAAGATAATGTCAGAACAAAAAGTTATCATTTACTTTGATTAACACTGTTTCTGTGCTTTAAGTGAGAAAATACCCTAAATTGATTAACTAGGAAAGAACCAACAGGATTCCAAGCATGTTAGGTTACGAATGTGAAGTTCATCAGCTTTTGGGCTTTAATTTCAAAGTTTCACCATGTGAAAGTGATCATTCTTAGATAAGGTCATGATTCCCTTTGTTGAACAAATTGTTTTTCTGCTGCAGTTAAATCTTATCATCCTCCACTTAGCCTTGATCTGAACTTGCCATCTGGTTCAAGATGGCTCACACAGTGATAATTTAATTGGGTTTATTAGTTGACCAGAATAATTGTTAATGATCATTTAATAATTATTGAATAGTAAAACCTCATTTTTAGAGACAACTTTAAAAGCTGTAATTAGAGGAGCAACAATGTCTTATAAACCGTTCAGTCTTTGATATATATATATATATATATATATATAGAGCCCTAAGCTTTTTACCAAACTTTTTTTACCAAACTTTTTTACCAAGCTTTTTTGACCTCCCTTTATGCCCAAGGCATAATCTTTTATGTTGATCCAAGTTTAATAAAAGTCTACCAGCCTCATCCCTGCATATATATATATATATATATATATATATATATATATATATATATATATATATATATATACACACACACACACACACACACACACACACACACACACACACACATGCATGCATGCATGAATGAGGCTGGTAGTCTTTTGGCTTCATTGACTCAAATGTCATCTTGTCATTACACTATATCAGATGGACATTTTTGAACATTTCTTTAAATCATCTTCATTTATAAGGATCCAAATGGGCCCATGGACAAGGATCTAAAGAAATGCAGGCACTTGAGACTCAGTGTTTTTATTTTTTTTTTCAAATTGTGAAAGAAAAAATGATTAACTTTGAGTGTTTTCAGCAATTTCCTCTCTCTCTCTCTACAGAGGCTGCGTCAGAGCTGCCCTTGTCCCATCTACCGTTTACTTTTACAATGTATATCTCTTAAAGTTAAGGTTATTTCAGGAGGAAATTAATAACTCAAGGTGTTATCAACCTGTTAAAGACTCTTACACTTATTTACGGATTACATATTAAACCCAGCAAAAGGTGAGTGTTTAGTGCTCCCCCAGTGCAGATATTGGGAAATGGGATTCCCTTCAGTTTTTTAAATGAGCAGGATTCTTGCAATCAAAATAAATGCACCCCTCCCCGCATTCTTTTTGTGCATTAAACAAAAAAACAAACAAACATCTAAATGCTTCTTAAATAAGTAAACAAATCAATTATGATGATGTGGCAGTGTAAACTCACAGTTCTGAAAGTTAGCTTGAACATTTAAATTGAAAATAATTTAAATAGATTTTTAACGTTAGGACCAGCATTACAAAAAAAAAATTCGTGCAATTCATGCAATTCAGTTAAATTCAATTCAATTTAATTCAATTCAATTCAGTATTATAGTGGCACAGTGGTATAGTGGTTAGATTTGGGTGTGGGTGTGGAGTTAGTATGTTCTCCCTGTACATAGTGGCTAATCACCAGGTACTCTGGTTTCCTCCTCCCGTACACAATACATGCAGGGTAGGCTAATTGGAGTTTCTAAATTGCACTTAGTGTGTAGTATGACAATAACTCAGTCTCTGATGTATAAAGAATTTCCATTGTTCATATCTATATTATTAATTTTCATTCCCACTTCTTTCCTAATTTACCTTATTACTCTCATATAAGCAGAATTATCACACATACAAAATTTGCTTGCCTTCATCCTGGGTAACTTAATTCTACCCTCTGAGTTGCAGAACATGGACCTTACGCTTCTGTATTCGCCTAGGAGGAGCTTGAACTCATTTTTACAGTGAACTGGTAATATCAGTTGTGTATGAAAATAATGTATCAGTAAAGATACTTTATTTTGTCTTCTTGTGCTCATCTTACAGTCAGTTAAAAGTTCTACATAGAACATAGATAAGCCATCTGTGATTGATTACAAAACAAATACACACACCACACACTTTATATTATTTCCAAGCTTAGTCATTATCTTTGGAATATTTCCAGAATTCTTTAAACTTACAAAAAAGTACATTCTTTTCTCCTTAGTTAAATATCAGAAGCTACTATTATATGGGAAAATCCCGCAACTCACAAGTTCAATTAATTGTTCCTTTATTTTTGCATTTGGAAAAAAAAAATTAAAATACACTCAGAGTCTTTAAAAACCCGTTTCTTTACGATGTGACAACATGAACCTCAGGTTGAGCAGCTATAATTTAAGATATTTTCCATCCTGCTTTCCCCTTTCTCTCTTTTTAAGGACAGCAGTACAGAGAGAGGCACACTTAGCTTATCATTCTGATTTGCCGCAACCTTAAATAAATTTGAAAGAAATCAGATTCTTCATATACTCTATTAAATAATAGATAGGACTGTTCAGTAATGCATAATGGATGAGATTAAGCCTTTGAATGCTTTTAGTTTTCTCCCGACCACATGATTTGAAGCAGCTGTACAGGAGCCTTCTAAGCCACATGTGGTCAACCACACACAAGTGAAAATATCTGTCTGTCCCTTCTTCTGTACATTGTGTTCCTGAGATCTGAAGCAAAAATCAAAGAGTACAGAAATGGAGGGCTGGCTCAATAGTGATCAGTTGTTGGGATGATATAACTGGCTGTCTCTTTACTGTATGCACATGCAGATATAAAAGTCAAAAGTTTAGAAGGCTTTCCTGTATCTAGTAGAATTACATTAATGGAGTTGGATAACTATGGGGAATTAACATAATGATGGACTTGTGAAATCATACTGTTTAAGAGTATACAGTAATTAGCTTTCTATGCCATCAAATTTGAGGTAAATAAAAGAACAGACTAATATAAACAAAATAAAAAATGAGATGCATGAGACAATCCTAAATTAGTTGTATTCATAAATAAATGAATGTGCTTTACATGTCACAGTTCAATCAGTAGTTATTGTTAATGTGATGGTGAACAATAACAATAATTACATTAAATTAAATAACATTACTGTTCACCACCAAGCAATTAAAAAATAAGAACTAAATAACAATTTTATTAAAATCATGAGTGTCCTTGATTTTTTTTTACAGTATTGTGCAACACTATAGGGCAACATGTGGCTTAGTGGTTAGCACTGTCGCCTTGCACCTCCAGGGTCCAGGTTTGATTCCCAGTCAGGCCTGATTTCCACCTCTGTGTGCATGGAGTTTACACGTGCTTGGTGGTTACTCCAGTTTCCTCCCACAGTCCAAAGACATAAGGATTAGGCTAATTGGCTTTCCCCAAATTGCCCATAGTGTTTGACTGTGGGTATGTGTGTGCCCTGCGATGAACTGGCACCTCGTCCAGGGTGTACCCCGCCTCATTGCCTAAGTCACTTGGCATAGGCTCCAGGCTCTGTGTGACCCTGTATACAGGATAAAGCGGTATTAACAATGAGTGAGAGTGAGTCAGTGTATAACACTGTGTAAAGTGTACATTCTCCCTGTGTTTGGTGGGTTGCCCCCCTGTAGGTTACAAGAAGATTGGGGTCTTCAGCAACATAACTTCCCCTTACAGCTATCATAGTTCATTGCAGCCTGTAACCACGGCTTAAATGAAGAAATAGTTGGGTTGACTGTACAACTTAGTGCATTTTCCCTGTTTTTTGCCTAATAGGACCATTCAACTAGATGACTGAAAAACTAGCCTTGTATAAGCTTATACATTTTTAATTCTGGTTTAATGAAAATATGTTTCAAAAGTGGTCCCTCACAGCTCCTGATCTAGGGCTCTCTGCACCTACCAAAACCATGCCATGCACCTGGCTTGAATAAATCAGGAGATTTGCAACTTTCTCATCTCATCCCTGGAACAATAAGCTGTTACTGTTGGGTCCTTCAGCAAGTCTCTTAGTTTTTATCTGCCAAATGAGTAACTTTAAATGTAAATTAACAAATTAGACTTTGGTATGTAAAGCAAAGCATACCTTTTACAAGCAGTTCCCTTGTGGTTGTTTTCTTTAGAAATAGGTATAAATAATAACTTTTTTTTTTTAATGTCAAAGAGATTTAACAGAAATTCAGCAAACAAATGCAGAGATCAGAGACTCTTTTGGAAGACCTCATATAATGGCACTAGTTCAAATATTTGAAATCCTCCATGATGCCTTAGCCCAGTCACCTGGAATGGAGCAGCAACTATTAATCACAGCTGGGAAAAAATCTACTTTGTTGAAAACACTTTGAGAACTGCATAGGAACTGATGCTAGTCAACTATATACATAGTTATGATCTCACAAATATATTAATAATTTGTCCAATAGATGTTTTATAAATTAGTTACTATGCAGGTTAAAAGGTTAAAAGAGATGACAAGTCTAAGAAAACCCCAAAATCAATATTATATATTAAAAATAAATAAATAAATAAATAAATAAATAAATAAATAAATAAATAAATAAATAAACAAACAATTCTTTAAGTAAAAATTGGAAAATTGAAAATTGTACAGCCCATAACTGTCCGCTCACCTCCATATATAAAGTAATAACAGGAGAGTGAGGGAGCAAATGGGGGGAATAAAATGATGCTTGTTTTATTATGGCAAGGGTCAGTATAATTTAAAGCAAAATCTGGTTGAAAGTAGGTTTAAATTTTGACCTCAAACATTCATTCATTAAAAAAAAAATTGTCATAAGAATCTTCAGCTATAAACCGTCTATTAAGGACCTTATATGGAATATAATATGGAATGGTATTGGAGTAACTCCAATTGTGTAAAGCCCAATTCCTACTTTCGCTCCATGTTTTCCTACAAATCAATACAATTTGCTTGCTGATGCTCCAACATACTCTGACATCACAGCAATCACAAGCCAGTTCAAGCAACATCTGACATCTTGGTAACTGTATTTATATGTACAGTTCTGCTCAGAAGTTTACATACACTGGCAGAATTTTAAAGAAGTATACCATTTTTTTTTAAGTAAACACTAGGCATCGGGCCAAACACATTTCTTTTGCTTTTAACAACATTTAAATTATTAAATAAAACATGACAATAAAGAATATAGTTAAAGAGTCTTTAGTTCTTAATACTGTGTGCTGCCCCTTTTGTGTTGCCAAATTGGGTGAAGTCACACCTAATTGAGCAGTTTTCTTTTTTACCTGGTTTGAGATGAGTTTCATGTTGTTGTTTTTTTTTTAACTTCATTCATTTTATAAGCTAATTAAAAAAAAACCTGGGAAGAGTGCCAGAACTCCATCCAATCAGTTATCAGACAGACAGACAAACCGACCTTGTTGTCATTGGTTGCCTACCTGTCGACGTCATGGCGTTTTTATTAGCTGATGCACACTCGCTCCAGTAGGGGGTGGTTTTGCATTGTTGTGCTGTGCTGCCGCTATTAGCTTCATAACTTTGGCTACACATACTGTAAAGCTCCAAGGCAGCAAAATCACCTACTGTGCCAAAGAGCCACCCTAACAATAACAAACGTGTCCCACAGTTCAAGTATCACCATCTCTGTTCGTTCCTCATCTCTAAATCCCTTTGCTTACCGCCAGGCTCCTGGTGTCTAGGAGGCAGATAAATCATACCACACTGTAGGTTCCTTGATAAACAGCATATCCTTAGACTGCAATCATGCCACCCACTCAACTTAAGGGTCTCTTTTGACAGCTGTGAGAAACAATGGGTGATCTCAATGAAATGACATCTACAGAGGACAGAGACCATCATTCCAGAGGCCACAAGCATGTAATATTCTGCACAATGATCGAGCTAGTCATAATTTTCCTGGCTTGTAAATTGGCTGAACTGCAGTGTAACTTTATTTGGCTAAGAGTAATCATTATGGATATAAATTGCGTTTTTTTTTATGACTTCACAGATCCCTTTGTCGAAAGTTGAACATATTTAAAAATGAGCAGCACTCCTTTTCGTGGTTGATTAGATTTCGTATGGCCTCATTCAGTATCTACACTAAGCTGTGAAATAGTGTTTGGCACTTTCTAGGTCTGTTGAAATATTTCAGTTAACCGCTTAATCAGTTACACAACAAAGAATTCCCATGAAAATGATCTCTGTGTTTTCTTTCTCTACACAATAGTTTTTCCACCGAAATACCTCACATAGACATACACAATTATGGATAAGATTAGTATGGGGCTGCCTCTCTCTCATGCCCAACTAGCTTTAATGGATTTCCCAGTTCTCAAGGTCTAAAAGCATTCTTCTTCATCCTTCCTGATAGCAGCACACTGTGTTCCTCTATGTACTTCCTCTATGCACAATGTACCTAAAATAAACATCCTTTTTTTTTACATTATGTGGACTATGTGTGATGATGGACTGTGACAGTACGAAATGATAAAAAATATATATTGTACAGTAGATTATAGCTTGATGGTTCATAATTAAGCACTCAAAGTCATGTTGTTGTACTGAATATCAGCAAGGCTGGTATTCAGTTGCAGATTTCACAGCTGTGCTAATATTTAATACAACAGCACGGCCTCAAGTGTGATGTTGCTTTTATACAACAGTTCCACGAAAAGCATTTATTTTCAACAGATATGATTTACTTGCTTGTTTAACCAGTTATTTTGCACTTTCAATACATGACCTCCATGAGAGTAAGTGTAATTAACAGAGGTGAATTAAGTTTTAAACTCTTAAAGCCACTATGTAGTTAAAAGTTGAGGAGAATAAAACATGGTGGTGGTGGACAGTCCTGTAAATCTTATACATTTCCACTTTAGATTATCAGCCATGTAAACCTCTTGGTTAGAGAGGGTTTGGGATTCAGTCTTGTGTTAGATGCTAGTTAGCTTTGCAGCTCACGTAAGCCATGACCAGAACAAAATGGACGGTTCAGTGGCACTTTGGAATAACTATTAAGGACACAAAGTGTTGTGTAAAATGTGTATAATGGTATCAGGTTTGGGTGCTTTTGCTGAAAGTGCTTCCATAAATGATTTTGAATGTGTGTTTTGGCAGACTGCTGCTCTCACCTCTATCCAGTACTGCAGACTGTATCAGCTATCACAATTAACGGTTGTTAGAGCATCTGTTATGTGGCGTAATAATTAAAGATCCCAGTTCTCTTATGCTCTATATCACCACTCTTGAGATGCTTCTCGTCAAATCAAATTACTCAATCAGAAATGACTCTTGCATGAATTTAAGTAAATCATATTGGAATTTTTTTTTCACCTATTGTAAACACCCAGAATCACAAAACACAGCCTTAAAAGTATCCAATACCCATGTCTTAGAAGCAGGGCTGTGCGCGTAATTGGGTAAAATATGCACACTTGACATATAAGGTAGCAACTCAGAGAAGAACTGCGCATGTTTAAAAATTTTAAAAGCTTCTTGTCAAACAACTCTTTTTTTTTGGGGGGGGGGGGGGGGATGCAATAGAGAGGAAAATGTGACATATTAAGCTACACTATAAGCACAGTAAAACTGGATCCAGCTGCAAAATATTATTCAAGGCCCAGTATAACTCTATGAATTATGTAACATTTGTAGGTAGCTGTTTAAACTATGATATTCGTCACCACTGAAACCCAAACAAGTGGTCTAAAGGATGTGCATTTTTCGCTTAGTGGGCCAAAGCAGTAATCTGGTTATTATTAAAGTCATATCAAATTAACTGAAATTTTATTACAACATCTGGCTGGACAATAAATCTTTTGCAACCAGAAAGTGCAATAGAAAGTCTGGTCTTATAGGTCTTTTATATATACAGTATATATACTAGCGCTCAAAGGTTTGGGATTCTTGCAAGTTTCTTTGTTTTTGTTTAGTGATTTATTATTTATTTATTTCTTCTACAACAATACTGGGAATTTCAAAACTATGAAATATCCCATATGGAATTAGATAATTATGTAAGAACAACAGGCAGTTGTTATTTTAAGTAGTCTTTCAGGAATAGTTCTTGCAGAAACAGTATTGTCAAGTGCATTTGCAAAACCCATCAAGCACCATGATGAAACTGACTCTCACAAAGACCTTCCCAATAAGGCAAGACCAAAACTTATTCTGCTGCAGAGGTGCTGCATACTGTATGTATATATAAAACAGTGCTCGGCAGTTGATATTAAACTGTCTGCTACTTGTGCTCTGTAAAGCCTTTATAACAGCTCTAATCTGACGTGCTGTTAATCTGTGATCTTTGAGGCTGGTAACTCTAAATGAACTTCTCCTCTGCAGCAAATAACAACTGACTGTTGTTGTTACTTGATTACCCAATGCCATGTAGTAAAAACAATATGGCAGGACTTTTGCTTTCCAAAACCAGGGTGTCCACTTCTGCACAAAAAAGGTGAAAAATAGGGAACTTTCAAGTAAACTTCCTTTGCAGAATTCTGTAAGAGATTTTCAGGAAACAATCAAGCAGGCACGGTTTGAACAAGTGACACCAGAGTACTGCAGACGTCTTTTTGAATGCATGCCTCTAAACCTTCAGGAGGTCTTAAAGAATAAAGGACTGAATATTAATTGTTTAAAGCAATTTATTCTAAATTAATTTCTGATGTAATTGCATAACACAATTACATGTATTTGCATGTTTTAACAATTTGAGAATTAAAACAGCAGATTTCTTTGGATTCTCTGGATTTCTTTCAGTTTTTTTTTATTTCCAAGATACTTTAAATGACATGATATACGGTATCTAGGGGATTAGACACTTCAAGAGTATAAATTATTAGTAGAAATTATTATTATAATAAATATTACATGTAAATATGTAGATAACACATAAACAGACAGACTCATTGTAAAAGTATAATAGCAATTCTGTAAATGATATAGTGCATTTAATCACTTATATAAACTACCATGAAAGTGCATTTTCAGAGATGGAATCAGTGACTGTTTTTTTCCACACAGGAAGTTGAGGTTTCTTATTTGAGATGCTCCAGAGATTTTATAGACCCAATTATGTGACATAATAAGAGCTGCAGAAACAGAGCTGCAACTTTGACCTTTCTTGGGCTAAACTTAGAATTTATTTTGCTATTAATTAATGCAGTTGTGTTCTGTGTTTTTATGTGTTAAATTGGACCAAAAAAAAAAAAAAAAACCAATTAATAAAGTGAATACAAATTTTTGTTTTCAAATGTATTCCATCATATCATCAACTGAAAAGTGATCTAATTTATTTTAATATGTAACAGAGAACTAATGCACCATTACATGCAGAAACATATAGAACGATAGAATGACAAAACAATTAAAACAATATAGCACAAACATACAGTATAGCGTAAAGCATATAGTGGTGGTGATCTTTATATATATAAAGCAGCAACTCCCGAGAACTGCTTAAAGACAGAACTAATACTAAATAATAAAATACATATATAACATAATAATAATTTATACATAATTTTAAAAATCTGAGGTAAATTTGATGTCTGGCATGATGAAAGCTTATAGAAAATGATCCCACATCGCAATGACCTAAAGTATTTTACTGCTGTTATTACCCAGTGATTTTGTTATAATAATATATAATATATAATAATAATAATTTTGATATAATAATAATTTGTTATATTTAACACATTTAAAGGAATATACATTTAAATGTGTTACATCTAGCATTCATTTTGTGTCACATACTGTATGCAAGACATATTAGTTCCCTCTCCGTCCCGGGTCTATTTCTCACTTTTGAAGTTAATAAAACAAACAAGTCTCTATTATGGTGAAAAAATTCTTAACCATTACAAAGCATTGAAACTGGAGACTCCTTCCATAAAGTGTAAATATACTTAAAGAAACCTTCTCCAAATAAATAAGAATTTTTTTCTTTGATAAACAAAACAATGGTTTTTAATCTGTTTAATATTAGACTTAGATTGAGGGGGGGGGGGGGGGCATCCAACATACAAGTTGCTGTCAGTGAGTTATTATAGAAACAACAAGATATTAGGATAAGTGCATTAATATAAACCTGTGATTTGAAACGATTATGAATCAAGACAAGCGATAAGATTGAGGGACAGTTATTTATTTCAATAATTTACCCTCCCGGTATGGAGTAAACTTATGGTTCTTTTTAAAGTAGCTGGAATAATTGCCTTCTGTCACTGAAGATTTGTGTCTCGCATGGAGTAAACCGTTCCACACAGAGAAGCCGCCACTCGGATGACTAACATTATTCCGGAGATTGTCTGTCCTGCTGAGTTTACTGGAGCTTCAACACACCTGGCAATAATAATCAGATGGTACAGAAGATCCAGACTCCAGAGTGTAAGATTAAGTCTGGAGTGAAACTCTGCAGGGAAGTAAAACCACAAACACGGGGCAAAGTCTAATATGGGCTGATAGCATGTCAATACAGCAATTTTTGAAGCATCCTGCTGAGTGCTAGGAAATCACATACAGTACATGGTAGATCAGAATGTGTTTGTATTCAACAAAATGTGAATGTAAAAAAATGTGATACAAATGCAGATGCAGAAGCTCAGGGAAAGGACAGGCCCATATACATGAACAAAACAGGTCTGTGTGATAATGATCTACATTCCTGTCCATGTCCAGATTTGGAGTTCAGATACACCCTTTTTACCATTTCCTATTGCAGATTGCAATTCTGCTCCAAGCTCCTTTAGGGGTTATTTATAGCTGTTTCAAATAATTTGCACTAAACCAGAGAAAGTTAATGACAGTCACTACTTGGAGATGCTTTGGCAACCCAATAGTGCTTATTTTTGTCTGATTTCAGGTTGTTGCTTCCTTTATAAGTTTCCTAAAATAAGTTCCTTTTCATTATATCTTTATCCCTGTACTATTTGAAGAGCGGCTTTCCAACATGACCTGTAATGGCCTTAAAATGAATAGTAATGGGATTGAGAAAGAACCAGATTATGTGAAAATTTGAACATGAGTGTTGAGTGTCTTGTCTCTTGTCTTATACATGTTGACGAGTTTTAAGTGCAGTGCTTGTGTTTTTCCCCCCTCCTGGCTCGCCAATATACTGCTATTCAGGCAAAGCTAATCACATTCACAGACACAAGCTTAACTCTTTATTAACTGTAGCTAAATCTATCACTATATTTAAAAGTTTACAGGTTAAATATACAACCATATTTTCCTTTTTACAAAACCACTCGCCTTTCCAAACGGGCTGGAATTTCACAGGATTGAGCATCTTTTACAATCATAATGTTGTCCAGAGATACATATTTATTTCAATCTTTAGTGTACCCTGATAGACTTTCACAATATGCTGGTGAAGCAGTGAAATCTAGTAGAAGAAAACACAAACAGGTTGTCTTTTAAAAAGGAAAATGTTTTTCAATTAAAGTGGGTGAGGTTCAAGTTTGCACAGAGAGCTATAGAGAAACTTGGGTCAGTTAGGGATTGTGAGTGCAAGCTCAGTGTTGTGCAATGGCGCTAGAAGCTGTTTTTTTGCTGGATCCCAGTCCCCCTTGAGAGTTGTCTGAGAGCCACATGCACGCACACACACACGCACACACGCACACACACACACACACACACACACGCACACACACACACACACACACACACACACACACACACACACACACAATACAGGAGAAACAGCATACACTCTTTCAGTTTATCAAAGGGGAAAGAAGGTAATTACTTAAAGTGCAGCTATCATCACTTAAGACACAATTACGTCAAAGTGTCTCTGGTATCAAAAGCCAAATCAGGAAACAATAGATTACATTTTGAAAGAACAGTGTAAAGGAATTTGGCCATAGTGGAGCATGGGTCTGTTTAAAATAGAATCTGGATTTGTGTGAACAAGTGCAGTAATACATGAAGTAATATAAAAGCTTAGTAACATGAGAAGTCAAAAGTGTCACAGTTCACCACCGCACAAATATGTCTTACCTTTATTGTAAGATATAAAGGTCTACTATGATGTAGTTTAGGGATGAAAATGTATTGCCATCAAAAACAGCACAAAAGTTATTCAAAAACAATACTCAGCAAAAACAAGTATGAAGTGCTCATGGCTACTGAGGAGATCGATGACATGAAGCAAAACCCCAGTGTTCCTTAATGTTATACGAAGAAATAGATTGAGGTTTCCTGTTTATACAGTACAGTATGTGCGTTTTTATATCAATGTGATTCCAAAGAAGGACAAGCTTTAAATATCCTTTTCTTAAGATTTTATCTTTTTTTTATGATTTTTTTAACGGTCATATTTTACAAACATAAGAAATATGAATCAGATTTTATCATTGTTTTTGTTTTAAAAAAAATCCTGAGCATAAACACCAACCCTTAAAATGGGCACATTTTGTTTTCACTGGGGTAATGAGTGAAAGTGAATTAGTTCCCAAGGGAATTGCATATCTGACTTAATAGGAAAATAATTTACTACTCAATAAGGAACAAATAAGGACATAAGAATAAACGTGTCTCAGTGACTTCATTGTTGAAGACTCTAATCTTATTTCCTAAATGTGGTTCCTTGCTTCCTAAATTATTTCCATATATTGATTAAGGATTAGAGAACACTTCATTCTCCAAATACCTTTTCTCCCGTATTGTGTGCTTATATAGAGGAATCAAATGTGGAAAATAAAAGGAAAAATCTACTTAGATTCATACACATTTTCTCACATTTCAAACACATTTTCATAATTTTCCTTTGATTGTGTAAAGTTGCGACAATGGCCTTAGTTTAAAGTGCTATACAAATAAAATTGAATTAAATTGAACGTGGGTAAGTCAGGAATCTGGAGTAAAAAAAGCTCAATTAAAAATGGACAGTCAAAAATATAACCGAGGCAAAATTATTGTATAGTATTCAAGGGGTAACATTAAATAAATTTACTGACATTAGACGTTTTTAAAGCAAATTTGCATTACATAATCATGTTATTCTCCCATCTCAAATTGTGTGATACAGTAAATCGTTCCTTATATGAGTGAGTTACTGAAGAAAACGTTGCTTTTTTGCTTTGCCCTTGGTGTCAAATCTCTCTCTCTCTTTCTCTCTCGCTCTCTCTCTCTCTCTCTCTCTCTCTCTCTCGCTCTCTCTCTCTCTCACACACACCACCACCTGGCATAGCTTGTAATGCAACCATATTACTGGCATTAATAAATTGTCATTTTATGCGTATCTGATTTGTCTATTAGATAATGTTTGGATTAAACCAATGCTTTTTTTTATTACCATTGCAATTTCATTTATGAATGCTGAAGCATGAACGCCACAAGAGTTAGACAAGGTTAATGTGTAGTTGTTGATCTCATGTCCTCTGTTTGGACTTTTTTGCTGGACATGGTCTAGCTTTCAAATAATAGTTCTGTTTAACCAATGCCAAAGTATTGCTATGCTGTACTGTCAAATATACAGAGCAAGGCCACACCAGATGGGTTCACCACAGTAATGGCTTATCCAGTGCTAAGCCATTAAAGACAGCCTGGGTTAGAATGGTGTCAGGCCAGTTTCCTATTTATTGACAATAATTATACCCTGGAGCACTTCATACTGACAAGACCAAGTGGACAAGCGTAATCCGCAGCATTAATGGTGGAACAAATTCAGATCAGAGTGAAATATTATACACTAATGTTTATTTATAATTTGTTGTAGGAACTGTGGCTTGAAGCATGTAAGTGTCTGACATTAGCTCTGCTTTTATGTGTATCAAGGGACTAGAGAGAGAGAAAGAGGGAGAAAGGGAGATACATTATTTTTTTTAGTGTAGTATGACAACGTTATCCACTCAGTCAAAGCATATTGCACATGTTATAAATAAGCAGTGGAAAGAGTGAAAAGCTTCACTGTGACTTGAGTCTGCATGACTTGTGTAAAATTTATGGAACTGTAGTAATAATATACTTGAGGAAAAGGAATAGTGAATTGAAGACAACGACCCAAGTTAGAATAAATAAAACTGATGAGTAGTTACTTTATACATTACTTTTTTTAGGTTTAGTCATTTTAAGCATTAGCTTTAGTCTTGCAGTATCAGGGCTGGGGGATTGAATCTTCGATTCCCGTCTGGGTGCTTGTGGGTCTTCTCTGGGTTTTCTGATTTCTGAGTCCAAAGACCTACAGTGTAAGCTGAGTGTAAGTATTTACAAATTGCCAGTAGGACATGACTGCGTGTGTGAGTGCTTATGCCCTGTGATTGGTTGGCACCCCATTCAGGGTGCACCCTGCCTTGTGCCCTGGGTTCCCTGGCCTCCCAGCCAACCCTAGACAGGATAAGCAGTATGGACGATAAATGAATTGATGGATTAATTTTTCATACCCTTCACTTTTCCACATTTTGATATGTTACAGCCTTATTTCAAAATGGAGTAAATTTATATTTTTTCTTAAGATTCTATAAACAATACCCAACAATGACTACGTGAAAGAGGTTTGTTTGAAATCTTTGCAAATTTTTTAAAAATAAAAAACGCAAAAATCACATATACATAGTATACACTCAAAATTGAGTTCAGGTGCATCCTCTTTCCACTGATCTTCCTTGAGAT
This sequence comes from Clarias macrocephalus, assembly GCA_011419295.1. Lineage (NCBI taxonomy): Eukaryota > Metazoa > Chordata > Actinopteri > Siluriformes > Clariidae > Clarias > Clarias macrocephalus. The sequence continues at coordinate 48,748 of JAAGKR010002037.1, read as the reverse complement.
GTTTCTACAACTCGATTGGAGTGCACCAGTGGGGACATGATTTGGAAAGGCACACACCTGTCTATATAAGATCTCACAGTTAACAGTGCAAGTCAGAGCACTAACCAAGCCATGAATCCAAGGAATTGTTTGTAGATCTCCGAGACAGGATTGTATTGCGGCACAGATCTGGGGAAGGATACAGAAAAATTACTGCAGAATTGAAGTTCCACATGAGCACAGTGGCCTCCATCATTCAAAAATGAAAGAAGTATGGAACCACCAGGACTCTTCCTAGAAAGGGTCGTCTGGCCAAAGTAAGCAACATGGAGAGAAGGACCTTAGTCAGGGAGGTGACCAAGAACCTGATGGTCACTCTAAAAAGGGCTCCAGCATTTCACTAATAATGAAAAATAATTAATTTAATCCATTTTAAAGTAAGGCTGTAAGGCAAAATGTGGAAAAAGTGAAGAGCTGTAAATACTTTCCGGATGCACTGTATCAATTCACAAAAGCAATCCAACAATGATTCACATGTAAAGAATCCATTTTCTAACATGTAAACTAACCAAGTGAGCTAGAGTAGGCTCAAGTGAACACCACTTCAAATATCAACACTGAAATGTGACATAAGTTGCTAACCAAATTATTCTGTGCTTTCAGTAGCTTACTGCTTTTTAGTGCATGTTAATTTATACAGGACCTGTTTCTAGCTACATAGATACATCAACATAGTTTCACCTTATCCTAAGCATTAATTGAAGACTGTACCAGTACCTAAATATGAATGGTTTGCGGGCGGAATATGAAAAATGAACCTGTACTGATTTTAGCAAATTATTGTTCTCTAACATACAAGATTGACTAAATAGACTAACTTGAAACCATTTATCTTTGCAGCATTCCATAGATTCCCACATTCTGCGATTTATATTTTTATCTTATTTTACATCTGAGCCGATGAGGGTTAAGCGTCTTGTTCAAGGGCCAAACAGTGGCAACTTGGTGGCACTGGAGTTCGAACCAAGAACTTCTCGGGCAGTAGCTCAACCACCTCAACCACCGAGCTCTGTACCCCTGACTCCTATTCCGCTGTATAACCTACTTTTAGAAGCTTCCATGTTTTGAGCAAAGCACATTATGTAGGTGACAGGTTTTTTGAGACAAGCTGACACAAGCTAATAATTTATTTATATATTGTACATAGGACACTATGTACTCTGTTAGCTCTGTGTATATACTCAGCACAATGACAATGAAATCTAATCTAATCTAATCTAATCTAATCTAATCTAATCTAATTTAGTGCATAGAATATTGTTTGTGATGCAGGGTGAATGAAAAAAAATATATTACCTGAAGCCATAATATATACAGTGCATCTCCAAAAAATATATATTCTCATATAATATGTATAATTTACATATAATACATACTGTAAATTTTCTCATAATTTAATAAAACAATTAATTAGATGATTACAGCTAACATATCATGAAAATGAAAAATCCAGTAGCAAAAAATATTTCTTAAGATCAATTGTAAAAAAAAAAAAAAAGAAAAAGAAAAATACAATACAGAAATTCAGAAAAAATATGCTCATTTATGTATAAATCAGATGTATAAAGAAATAAAAATAGATAAGTAACTCTGTATAAGAGTGTCTGCCAAATGCCATGAATGTAAAATGTAAATGTTGTTCTGGTCAAGTGAATTGGTTGGCCAATCGAGCACAGTAATATTATGATCAGCAAACCAGTTAGTGGGAGTTGTGGCACTGTGGGCAGGTGCTAAGTAATGTTTTAAAGGGAAATCAGCTTCTCCATAAAGCTTGTGAGCAAGCGGGAGCATGACAAGCTCTAAAATCTTCAGGTAGATGGCTGCATTGACTTTAAACTTGATCAAACAAGTGGACCAACAAAAGGAGATGACATGGAACCCCAATTCATCATCGCTGGACTTCAAGGAACTCGGATTCTGCGCCTCTTCACTTTTCCTCCAGACTCTGGGACCTTAAATTCCAAATTAAATTCTAAATTTACTTTCATCTTAAAAGAGGACAACTGGGCATGTACTGACCAAGAGATACACTGTATTTATACCGTATGAATAGTAGTTTACTCAAACTTAAAATGAAATATTCCAATGTTTTAAGATCCTGAATTTTCATAAGCTGTAACCATTACAATGAAAACAATAAAGGCTTGAAATATCTATAGTAAATCTATATAAATAAAAGAAAGGTTTTGTCTGTACATAGGTCAGAACTCGCTCTGTCAATGATATCTTTATGTTTCATACATTGGAGGACCAGAAAACAACAATTTCTGTCTGGATGTCTGTCTGTCTGTATATCTGTATGTCTGTCCAGCCAATTTTGTCACACCATTACGTCAAACTGTCTGGACAGGATTTTTTAAACATTTCCAGTCCTTTGGTATTTGCCTGAAGTTACTGAAGGTATGTGCCATAAATTACATTAAAACTCGAAATAGAATGTACATTATGAACAGTTCTGTGCCAGATTATTTGTCACTGCGGGAAGTTCAAAATCAGTTCTCATTTGTCCTGAAACCATGGTGCTACTTAAAGAAGTAATGTGAAGCGGCACTATGAGATAAAACACGGGTTGTTAGAGCGAACAAATCCGCAGCAGTCTGAGGTCAGGGCGTGTAAAATGTCTGAACTGAGAGCACAATGTGATTATGGCTTTATGGTGTAAAGTGGTTTAAGGACTGTGAAAAGATGGGAATGAACGACACTAGAGGCTATTTAGGAATCTAAAACTGCTCTTTATCCTGTTTGTCCTTCATTGGATGCACTGATAATGCCAGCCAGATGACAATCTGTAGAACCGAATGTTTACTATAACTGACGATTGAGTTAGTGGGATTTCCTGAGGCACAGGAACTCTTGGATGTCCTGTAAAGCTGGAAGTCTGTGATGAGTTCTACTTTTCTCACTACTCCCTGGAAAGCCTTGTGGTTGTGGATGGAGCAAGTGCCATATCATAGTGTGATGCAGCAGTAAAAGTTTGTGAGAATGTTCAGGCCAATTTTTCATGCTTCTAAAATTTTTAAAAGTCTAAAATCAAATGACAAATCAAAACCATACTTAGGTCTATGTCCCCTCCCCACTACTGCTTTCACTGCCATAAATTGAATCAATGAACAACAGTGACCACCAGCAAACTGGTTAAAGGATCAGTCAATGCTGGTCATGATGGAAAGGTGCCAGATTACTCAGTGCACTAGTGGCAGTATAGCCACAGGTCCAGAAGTGGCAATATAACAATAGTGAAGCTTAAACTCCTAAACGTCTTATTTGTAACCTAAGGTCTTTATACCATTTTGTCCCAATATGTACTAGTATCTTAACAGCCCTTACTACATCTTGTATTTTTTATCTTTATACTTGTATTCATTGTATTAAATTGGGTTTATCATTGAATTATTATTTTTCTTTATTATTTTATATTTAGCACCTGTAAGAAGGTTAGTGCACAAATAAATCGTAGCTGTGGAAAAATTGATTGTGCCCATGGAGATATATGCTACACAGATGTCTTACATATAATACAAGTAAATGCTTTCTACAAAACATTTAAAGAACCGCAGTAAGCTACTGTACAAGTAAGCAAAGTTTATGTTTGATCTAACAAATGTCTCAGGAAAAATGTTAACAGTTTTATAAAGAACTTAGCGTGGAATTAATCTGCCACAGTCAGATTAAGATTGCCACAGAAACATTAACAAGAAGAGGATGCCCCTCCAAACTGATGAATGAAAATTTATCATGGAGGCTGCCATGACACCTACTGCTACATTAACATGCTGTAGGAATATCTGGCAAGTATTGGTCCCTCCTTGCAAAGCCCTTTCTGATGAACACATCCAAAGCTGTCTAACATTTGGCAGATCATGTTGCAAAATATGTTAAGGGTTGATAAGACCAGGGTAGATTTTTTTGAGCATCATTTTAACTTTAAAATAGTTCTTATTTTAGGTGCAAAATACTTTTACGCACAATGCATTTTCAAGGTTTTACTTTATGAGCATATTGGTTTAAAATTATTATTATTATTATTATTATTATTATTATTATTGGTCTTTGGTTTGGTGGCGATTGCATAAATTTCCTAGGAGGAGTATATCAAATTCCTTCGGGTGTGTTTTGGCAAATGACAAAATAACTGACTTCCTGTTGAGTTGAGCCAAAGACATGCAATGTGAAAGTTGTTCAGCTCAATGAGCTCCAAATGTGTACTAGGTTTTCCGTGCACATGTACAAGTGTGTATGAGCTATGCAGCAAAATCTCTTGTGAGGGCCCCGAGCCACACCAAGGGCCCAGACTCGCAGGCATCCTAATGGCAGCAGATTACAACCTGTTTGCCAATTTTCATGGGTTTTGAGCATGTTAAGGCCTCAAAAAAAAAAAAAAAAAAAAAAGATGGGAAAAAAAACTTTGGAAAAGGCCCTTCACACACTAGGACAACACAGGGCTGATGTCATAGTGCTTGCGCCCTAATAATAATAAGAACACAAACTGGAACTGTTATTCCAAAAATTGCTGAAGAATGTAATCCTGGCAATTGTAGAAAGGTGCCAGGTCACACAGTACTGTATATTGCAACTTGCTGCAGATTGGGCTGGGTAGTTGCACCGGTCTGGACTATACACAGAGTGCATTCCCCTGAGAAAACATCTTAGGTTAGATTAGATTCAACAAGCCAATGAAATGCAAATTGTATTCAAGTGCATATATAAAAATAAGGAATAGGCACTGAAGCATCTGAACTGCACTGTGGAAAAATGGAAGAAGGTAACCTTGTCTGATGGTCCACGAGTAGATTATCTGGGGAAAGAGTAGTCCCTAATGACAGTGGCCTCAGGGTAATGCACCAATGACACATCCAAAAATTCATGAATGATTTATGGAACATGACAAAGAATTAATGTTGACTTTAAGATGTTGGTCTTCAACATCCTAGATCTCAATCTGATTGGGCATCTGTGAGGTGTGTTGGACGACCAAGTCTGATCCATGAAGGCACAACCTTGCAATTTACAGGATTAAAGGGATCTACAGCTAATATCATAGTGCCAGATACCACAGCATGTCTTCAGAGGTTTTGTGGAGTCCATGCCTCAGTGGATCAAACGTGTGTTGGTGGCACAAGGACTTACCCAATAGAAGCAGACGAGTGTTATACTATGGCTGATATAAAATATTGCTTATATGTATGAGAGTCTGTATGCTTTGGCAATTGCATTATCTGTAGATCCACCCTACGTCTTTCAGGTCTGACTTTTAGTTGTACTCCACCTTGTGCATATACTCTGAATCCACATTTTGCTTAGTTTGCAGGGAAGGTACAGAGCACAGTTATAGCCTACAGGTATACACGTTATACTGAGGGAGTGTACAGAGCAGGGCAGCTCAACCAAACCTGGTCTGTGGCTCACTGTTTTTGTTTTGTCTCCTCCCTGTCCCCCATTCTGTATGAACTTTAGTGACTGTTGTGTTTGAAAAGCTCCCAGGAGATCAGCAGTTTCTGAAATACTCAAACCAACCATCTGGAAACCAACATTCATACCATGATCAAAGTCATGGAGATCACGTTTTGCCCTGCTCTAATCTTTGATGTGAAATTTAACTGATGCTCTTGACCTACAGAATATCTCATGATTTTGTGCTTCTACATTTATTGGCTGATTGGATAATCGCATGAATGAGCAGGCTTACAGATGTTCTTATTAAAATAGCTAATAAATGTATTGTATTTATAGTGCAAGCATGGTCCTCAGAAGTTCTAAAGGAAAGCCCCTGTGTAAACATGAGGCTACAATGGGATACTAGAGCCTAACCACTTGTTAATAATATGATTTATTCATGAATAACCAGGTCTACACCTTTATCAAAAAGCTAGAATGTAGTGCATTAAGAGTCAAAATCAGTAAGGGATAATAATAATAATAATAATAATAATAATACTCTATTTGAGTATTGTAATTCTTGGTTTAATCTCCTTGTACTCACTGAGTTTGGTGATTATTTATGAGTGTATATTTGTGGTATATAGAGTAGTAAAAAATCTATAACCTGAAAAAAGTGTGAGTTTTCCAAGTGTTCAAGAGCCACTGGGATTGATTTCATTCAATTTTATGATTGTCTGGATTCAAAAGTTCAGGAATTATACTACTGATTTATCTATGCGGTAGTTCTACTAAATAATAATCATTCAGACATAATACAGGTTTTCTTTGAAGTACAGTACAGGCCATCTGGTGCAATATTTTAATGTCAGCTTGACCTGTGCAAAATCAACATGTATTCATGGATGTTTAAAAAAAAATTTTTTTAAGTAAAGGAATTCTTTTTAAGATGAGGTTTAACACTATAATACAGTTGCTCACAAACATTTGAACTGCTCATGATTTTTGAATCTTTATCTGCAGTATACTGTATAATTAAAAGAAAAGTTTACTTTACTGTACTTTGTATACATTGAAGGAGCCTCGTCTCCCAAACATTTCGGTCTGTATATCTGTATGTATGTTTGTATGTCTCTGTGCCTGTCTGTCTGTCCAGTTATATTTTGTCACAATGTCACACAAAACTTGCTGGACAGAATCTAATGAAATTCTGCCAGTTCTTTGTTATTTGCCTGAAGATACAGTAAGCCTGTGCCATAAACGAAAGCAAAATGTTGAGTAGAGGTTATGAGAAGTTATGAGCAGTTATGTGCCAGATTATAAACCACAACTTTTGAACATGTCTTTAGTCAATCTCTGGGCAGAAATGAATTACACTTTTGGTTTTATTATATCGGATATCTGCCTGAAGTTTAACCTGCACCATAAGTAAAATCAAAATGTTGAGTAAAAGTGATGTTATAACTAGTTATGTGCCAGATTCAATAATCTACTTCAAAATAAGCTACTTGCGCAATGTAAACAAGCAACTGCCCCAATAGATATTAATTAGATAAATGGTATAGGGAATATTTTTACTGCTAAAATAACAGCACTGAAGTGAATAACGCGCTTTTTTGATTTCTCATCTGTGATTCACTATTCGATTACCTAACAGGGAGTGTAATTGGCTGACAACGGAAGAAGTACAACTTAGTGTAAACAAGGCATAAGATACTCAATGTTACAATTTTTTTTGTATTAATAAGTTACGCAGAAAGTTCTAGCTGAAAAAATATATATAACTGATTACATTAAAGCTTATCGGATTATTTAGAGTTTAATTCTTTCTACTAATTCTTCAACGACAGGTTCGTATGCTAGTTTTATATACGAGATCAAATTAAATGCTTAAAATGATTAAAATGTGGGAATTTCATAACAATTTTTTTTAAATTAATGTAACATTTGATTATTAAAACTTTGTACAATTTTCTATAAACAGGGCCTGAATATCTTTTCCACTTTTTCACTTGACGTTACAGCATCCAGAAATCAAAAAGTGACTTTACATTTATCTTGAGTCTGATATGATAAACTATGTATGCCTGTATTTATACATATATGCATTATACGCATTATGCTGTGTCGTGAGCCATAGAATATACACAGGGCAACACTTAAAGTAAGATGCAAGGTTTCAGAGAGACACTGTGCATATGACAGGTGAAAGGGCTCTGTTGTGTGTCTCCTACATCAGACGAGCAAGTTTAATGAGCAACTTTACAAATTACCCCTGACTTTTCCTTCCTTTACACAAAGAGGTCACCAGGAAAGTCAGTGCTCGTTGACAAACCTTTTTTTTTTTTTTTTTAATGTTAAGCCTATTCATTTGTGATTGTGTTAATGCTTTATTTATTCTGGAGTTCCTCTTGGGCAATAACAAAACTAGGAAGAAAAACAGACTTAAGCAGCCTTAAGCATCGTGTCACTAAAGAGGGGAAAATATAAACTCCAAACAGACCAGTCCGATTTCTTCTGCTCCTTTGATGGAGGTCCAGGATGAGCTATGACCAATGTTTTATGTGTGTATTTGTGCAAATGATTGTATGCTATATATTTTTTTTTCAGGACCATTTATACAGATTGACAACCGTTTAGAAAGTTCAAAGGTTGAAATGATGTTACGGACACAAGTATTTGGGGAAGGGTCATCCCCATAAAAAAGCCAGTCCATGTTACAGCACCAATCCGGTGACAAAGAAAACAAAAGCTTGTCATAATACACTGATAGTACAGTCGTAGGATTTAAAGAAACAAATTCATTCATGTAAGGGAGTTGTCCAGGTGTCCTAGTCTTTACTCAGTGGGGTCATTTTGTTTACTTCTCCTTGGAAACAAGTTTGACATGATATGAACTTGCGTACATTTATGTCTAACCTTTTGAAGTGCACACGCACACACACACACACACACACACACACACACACACACACACACACACACACACACACACACACACGCACACTAGCACGCACGCAAGCACACACACACACACACACACACACACACACACACACACACACACACACACACACACACACACACACACACACACACGATGTTAGGGAAAAGAAGGTTTTCTTATTTCTCTTGTTTTTTGACATTCAATGAAAAATTACTGAAAAAAACATTTATTCCTTATTTCCTTCATTTCTTCCTTCATTCCTTTATTGAGTTATTCATATTACTTCAGTATCTGTTTCGTCCTAGTCATTTTCTTGGTTAGTACATACACAGCCATATACTTTAAGTGTATTTTAAAGTATATTTAAAGTTGTTCCACTTTAGCACACAAAAGTATACTTAATACATTTAAACTTGTGCTTTTGTACAATTTAATTACAACTTAATTGCACTTAATTAAGTTGCACACAAAATTAGTTGTTCCAAAATAGCAAACTTTAAGTATACTAGTCATTAGTCTGGAGCAAGTGCACTTAAGTATGCTTTGGCATGCTAGGATTTAATATACTTAGTATTTGATTGTACATAATAGCAGGAAACAGAAGAAAAATTACCTTTATGTTTCTATACAATCCCCTGCTACACTAATGCACTTTTCGAGTTTCAAGTTTTCTCGGAGCCTGTGTTACATCTGGATTGCTGGCGAAATACATGCAGGATGTGCAGGGGTGCGGTAGGCAGTACGAGGTTGTAAATTGTCCTGCAAAAACAGAATATCTTCAATCAAACGGGTCCATTTTTTTTTTCCAGAGAGCACTCCTCTCACCAAACATTAACGGGAACAACTGCATACAGTGTACAGCCTTCTTTATAATGTCTACACCATTCAAAAGTCTTCTGTAAATGTCAATAGTTTTATGCCTCCATTCATGTAAAAATCCACATCAATTTTTATTCCCATGAGCAGTGGATAAGTGCATGAGCAGTCCTGATGGATTTAAAGAAATTCCTGGATGTTTCTGAAGAACTTCACAATAAGCATAGTAACTATGTAAGAGCAAATTCTGATCAAATGTAGAGATAATTCAAAATAAATGCATGACGTGAATGTATATAAAGTGCACAAAAAGAAAAAACACACTCAAATTACTGCTGTATTACTAATGACTAAGCCTACTGTGTGTAAGTATTTTTAACCTAAGCTAGGTTCATTTACCAATGGTGTTAGATTACAAACTTTAGAATATAGGAAAACTTAACCCTACTACTGTCCATAGATCACAGGTTTAAACACAACACCCAGTGAATGATAAAGCATAATTATTTTGTTATATACAGTCATGACAAAACGAAAGTACCCTCTTCTTTAATTCTAGGTTTCTTCTTCTTTTTTTAATCAAGGCCTAAAAACGATTTTGTGCTCCTTACTCACTGCTATGGAAAACACAACCAAACACTACAGGATTCTGTGTGTCAACTGTTTCTGCGAAAAGTAGACCAATATCCAGAAACAACATGAAGAAACATATGTATGACCATCTTACTTGCACAAATATTAAGAGAATAATCATCAGCCAAGTGTTACTAATGAAATGAACAAGATTTATCACACAGTTTATGGCGCAGTTGTTATTTAAGCCAAGATAAATATGAAAAACACAGAATTAATGGAGAGTGTACGTTCTTTCTCTATGACTGCACGGTCATGTTGACTATTTGGTTGCACTAGTGATTCTGGGTTATAATTTTGTGAAATTATGGGCTGCATGCCCATAACTTGTGTGTATATGCAATATTTCAGTATGAGGAATTCAGTAATTAGGAATTCAATAAATAGGGATCCTATAACACCCACAATCATTGCTTCTATGACAAGTCATTTTTGTTCGTCAATGTTTGTTCTTTGTGTTAAATGTATTTTTTCTTTAGCAAGAAATGTTATAAAATAACTTTTTGATATATTGGAATCTTAAACTGTCAACTGTATGTGGACTCCTGGCCATCATATCCATATGCAGTCACAAATTTGGAAGCACACAGTTGGATAGAATTGTGTCTATTGTAGCTAAAAAGAGGGGACCAACTGTCTATCAACGATCATAGCCGTGGAATGGGATATCAGCCAGTATATATACACTGTAAAGCCTAATGCTACAAGTAATTAAACATATTGAGTACTGTTAACTTAAAAAATTACACTTAGTTCAAATTAATAGACCTTGATGAGTATTTCAAACTTTTTGGTATTTATGAGTTTGTAGAAATGACACTTTTTAAGTTAGCTGAACAAGTTTGATATTTTAAGTAACTTTAAGTACTTAAGTAACAGTAACTGTCACCCACTTAAAATCTTTCAGCCTAGCAATTTTGTGTCTGGATGAAGTGCCTGTCCCAAGCCCAGATAAAATGGGAGGGTTGCGTCAGGAAGGGCATCTGGTGCCAGGAAAGGCAACCTGTGCCAAGCTTGTGTGCGGACCGGATTGTCTGCTGTGGCGACCCATTGCCAGGAGAAGCGGAAAGACAAACAACAATTTATTTGATTTGCAACAACTAAAAAAAAACTAAAAACTGCTATTAAATAGTATGAGTTAGGCTACTCAATAATGCAAGTAAAGAACAATTAATATGAAAGAAACTCAAAAACTGTTCTGTTTACTTAAAACATTTGATGTGACTGATTACCTCGAATTTTTTGAGCTTTGCCAATTTATTCGGGTTTACGATGGAAACGGTGTAGCAATAGCAGCAGTTGCAATAATAGTAGTAGTAGAGGCAGACATGACCAGCCCTTCCTACAGTAGTGAGCCAAAAGTCCAGGAGGTAATGTGTTATTTCCTGTGTACAGATATGTGAGGCTTGAGAAATTCTCTATGTTTTTGCTATAGTTTTTTTTTTCCCTTGCTTTGCGCCAGAAGAGCCAAATCCCCCACTATCATCTCCTGTCACCTCAAGAGCATTTCTCGGTTATCCCTCCCGTTATTCCGAAGATCCGAAGATCCAAATTTGGGTCGTTTAGTCTTAAATAATTTAGAGTGTAAGATAAGCAAAGTAACTGAGACACATAAATTAAGAAGAGAAATTTAGAACTAGCCAACAAAGACAAGCAAATAGTTTCACAATAGCTCATTCTTTAAAGATGTGATACATATTCTGTACCCTCATAAAGCTTAATCAAGAGACATTCTCATAGAAAATGAAGAGGGAAGAAAACAAATTGAATCTGGTGAGTTAAAAAGACTTGCACTGTATTTCCCTGTAAATTCTGCGGGAGGAATCAAAAAAGGAAAAAGAAAATACTGTACTATATATTGCATCATAATCTAGGCGACTGTGTCAGAAAAGGAAATGGCAGTCAAAGAGATTTTTTTTTATTTTTTTTTTTACAATGTGCAACCAGATCTTGTATTTAGGACAGAGGCAGTAATGCATTGCTAATATAATTTGTTTCTATATTTCAATGTATAAACAATAATTAGCATATACAGTAATCAATGCTCGTTAAATTAGCACTTGGGATGATGCAGGGGGAAGGTCAGCAAACATGTGGGAGAAGGTGCTCTGGTCAGATGAGACCAAAATTAAACTTGTTGACATAAATGCAAAACAACATATTTTTGCATGGATGTTTTTCTTTTTTTCAGCAGTGACAGGAATGAGGTGATGGGAGGAAGAATGGAACCAAATACAGGGAAATCTGAGGAGAAAACCTGTTAGACTTGAGGTTAGGGCGGAGGTGCACATTCTAGTAGAACTACAACCCTAAACATACAACCAGAGCTACAACGGAATGGTTTAGATCAAAGCATATTTATTTGTTAGAATGGTCCAGTCAAATCCAGACCTAAATCCAATGAAGACTTGAAAACTGCTGCTCACAGATGCTCTCCATCCAATCTGACTGAGCTTTAGTTATTTTGAAAGGAAGAATGGGCAAAAATGTCACTTTCTAGATTTGGAACGCTGGTAGAGACATACCCCAAAAACCTTGCAGCTGTAATTACAGTCAAAGGTGGTTGTACAAATTATTGACTCAGGGGGGCAGAATACAAATGCACACCACACTTTTCAGATATTTATTTCTAAAAAATTTTTTAAGCCATTTATCATTTTCTTTCCATTTCACAATTATATAACATTTTGTGTTATGTATTGGTCTATCACATAAAATATTTTTTTGTGGTTGTAACATGACAAAATGTGTGCATATAAGCAGGGCTTGATTTGATCGCATCCCCTCTGTTGAAAAAAAAAATACAAAAACCATCCTCTCTGTAAAACACCTATCCCCCTTACCATTCCCTTTAGATTAATAAAGCTGTGTGTTATGTAAAATTTGTCATGAAAATGAAATATTATACTCTCTAAGTCTGATCACCTACAAACTATAATTAACGTTGATTAGCCAATCAGAATTCAATATTGTAATGCGTTGCTCACAAGCTCATGCAAGTTCGCGTTATTTTTTGCGCTATTCGCATTTTCGCATTTTTCGCACAGTTCAAGCGCAGCTTTTGACTTATTTTAAAAAAAAGAAGAGAAATGAACTGAAGATATGATACGCTCAAATCCTCTAAAACTAAGGATTTAGTTGAATACGGGAGTTTTCGAAATGACTGACAGCTTTAATGATTATAAAAGACGAGTTCTTTATCCAATTTGTGTTATTTCATTCTCAATTTAAAGAAGAGGTTTTGTGACATATTTCGCAACCATTTTGCATTCTCAGCTGTAGCCTCTGCTCTTCTGAGAAGGCTTTCTGCTACATTTTGGAGTGTCTCGTGGGGATTCACCCATTCAGCCACACGAGCATTTGTGGGACACTAATGTTGAGCAAGAGGGTCTGGCACTCAGTCAGAAAATACATTCATCCCAAAAGTGTTCAGTGCGGATGAGGTCAGGGCTCTGTGCAGGCCACTTCTACTCCAAACCACCAAACCAAATCTTTATGGACCTCATTTGGTGCACAGGGGCATTGATTTCGAGCATCAAGTTTTCGAGCATCATTTGGTTGAACTGTAGTTTCTACTCATATAAGAACCTGTGGATTCTATTTTTGTAGTATTAAACAAGTAAATCCATTGGAGGTGGTACTCCAATTAGATTTTTCAATAAAACAGATAACTTCAGTATGGTGATGACTGAGGGAAGCTCTTTGTGTAATTAGATTTACACACTCAAACCCACCCATGGAAAATTTACCATAAGCATTCCGTGTATTCTGTTTCTGAGACATGGGAAGAAACTACAGGAAAAACTAATTTCTATTTTTGTCACTTTGAATGGTGGTTTTCTCGCCAAGACTTTTTAAGGTTAAATGGAAGGCATCAAACATACTGTATTCATGCTTCTTATACATCATTTAGTTGTTTATTGTTTGTGTGAAAAGCATAAGTAGATCCAGTGATTGTTCTGTACCTCTTGATCGTGTTCATAATTCAAGATCTTAATTAAGGATTTCTCTTTTACTGAGGCAAATTATGGGTATTTCGATTTTTTCCAGGACTTAGACCGCCCACGGAGCAGAGAACGTTTCAGAATAGGCTGAAGTATGAACTTAGATCTGGATCAAACCAAAAAAAATGAAGTCATTGTTGTTCTGGCTTGGATGGAAAGTTTTTCTAGGTAAGTGCCAAGACAGCTCACAGCCATACATAAGCACAGAGCGTTTCTTTGGCCATTCTGTTGATTCTTCGCTCTGAAAGAAGATCACATCGTACATAAACATGTGGATTGCTGGAAGTTTATTTCTTCTCATATTTGTTTGAAAAGAAGCTTTAGATATGATGGATGAGGTTCACACTACTCGCCTGTCTTTTGATGCTCTTTAGAACTTTATATCACTCTCTGTTTCTTTTCACTTTCCTCACTTTCCAGGAAAACATTCCACAGCTTATTCTTCCATTTTAAAAAAAGATTCTACTCTGTAGCTGCTGTGGGTTGAACTGTTTGCTTATAGCTCTCATCTTGTCAGATATTTGACCCATATGTAATTCTGTTCTCCAATTTACCAGACAAGCTCAGATAGCAGTTACAATGTGGCTGAAGTGAAAATATGCTGGATGTTGTCCAATGTATTTTCCCTGGTTTCTTCTGTTGCTCAGGGCAGTAATGGCTCACAGTTACTGATAAGAAAGTTAAGGCTTCAAACCACAGTATCGCCAAGCTTCCACTGTTGAGCCCTAAAGTTTAACCCGTTCTGTTCCAGGTGCTGTATCCTGTCTGACCCCCAGCTTCCTAACAAGCTGGGATATACTGTAACATGTAATGTCTATATGTCAAATTAAGGTTTCTTCTTCTATTGTATTTCCCTGTTCCACCTGCTTCAAATTTCAAAAAGCAGTGTGTAGACAATTACTATGAGCAAGTCCATTTCTTGTCAGTTTTTTTTTTTTTTTTGCCTGCATTTGACCTGGTTTTCATCTCTTACATTATCATTAAATGTGTGTGTGCTCAGATTTTATTTCATTATGTCAAATTTTACTGAGTGTCCAGATGGGAAAATAGTCGTCATCTTAGTTCAAGCACTAACACATTACCCAACACAAGGCATTGCATCAGTGTAATTCAACATGGCCCATGTCAGTGTAAATATCTACTCTATGAAATTAAACCTGGCCTCAATATTACAAACAGAGAATTTATAAAATAAAAAACCCAACAAGAACAAAAAAAAAATCCCAGAAGAATATGATGTATATTAGGTCTCGTAAACTCTTTAAAATGTGTTTTTGGTGTTTACTCTGAAAAACTGAATATAATTTCTTTCTTTTGTAGTAAGACTTACGCAGTATTAACAACGGAATTACAGTACCTAAATCTGCATGTTCTGTATCCCCCGATGACAAGTGCAACACTAACAAATCACAGGTACTGTAGCTACGAGCTCATGAATTGCCCATCCCCAATCAGGTTAAAAACACAAAACAAGAGAAATGAATCAGATAGAAATGTATTTGCATAAACAGACATTACTATACAATTGTTTTTTTTTTTTATCTGTTGTGAGATTTTGACTGATCAGCTGCGGCCCGCTTCGACCTGGCCCCGAATTGAAAAGGACGTGAAATTTTTTTCAATTTCTACCAGATGCTGCCCATTTACAAGAATTCTTAGCAAGACTATTTCTTGTCAGTTTCTTTGTCTACAATTGACCTGTTGTGTCTGTAACACTGTTGTTAAAAGTGTGTGCTCACATTCGACAGTGTGTCCAAATGGAAAAGAGACTTCGACTTACGGGAATAATTGGAAACAATGGAAAATATGATGCATTGCAACCCATTAAATAAATGTAACCAGACTGTAACGTCATACATCAGGGTGAATACAGTTTCTGATGACTTTAAACAAAGCATAAATGTTAAAGTATATATTAGAGGTTTACACCCTTATGAATTGCAAGTTGTTATGAAGCCAAGAAAATTCATCCACCTTGTGGTATAGCAATAAAAAAATCAAGTGAAAGAGATTAGAGGAGTAAAAAGTCATTTCTAATAACTTTAATAATGGGGTATGAGACTATGCTCAGAATTATGCAACCACACGTAATTCAAAAGTAATGATCATACCCCTGTTATCAATGCCCGGTTTTGGATTAGACACTTTAACAGTAATTTTTTCATTTCATCAAACTAGTGAAGCCATGGGCATGGGTATGGGTATGGGCATGGAATATACCTTTATAATGACATAAATGAATAACAAAAGATTTAAAAGAATTTTTAAACGATAAACATCAACAAGTGGAGAAAATTGTGTTGAATGCACCACAGAAACATTTAAACAAAAACAGGACATTCCTCTAAAATTGATGGAAGAACAATAATCATACTTATCAGGTCAACTGCCAAGAGACCTACTGCAAACGTTAATGGAGCGGCACAAATACTGGCAAGAATTGGTCACTCCTTGCATGTGATAGCAATATGTCTAGACAGAAGCACATTCTTATGCAAAAAAAAAAGAAATACCAAAAAGTCCACCCAAACCACCATGTGTTTTAATGAGACCAATGTAAACCGTTTGGGGCATAATTCTAAAGGATCCTAAAGATATATTGGGCACAAAAACAAGAGAATCTATTGACAAAAGAAAACCATAACCAAGGGAGAAACATGGTGGTGGCAGCATTATGCCAGAGGGGAGCATAGATAGCTTCAAATCCTGAATATTTTTTTTTTTGGCACAAAACCTTCAGGCTTGAAGAAAAATTCCATGACAGAAACAACAAAGAACAAAGTCAATTAAGCAATTGCTTCAGAGGAAAAAGATGAACTTCTAAATGGGCAAATCAAAGCTCAGATCTAAATCTTATCACTGACCCGTGGAATAAAATAAAGAGGGCTGTACACATGGGATGAGAAAAAAACTTACTTATTACTGGGTGAGGAACCATATGCAGTAACTTCACTGACATTGATTTGCAACATAAAAATGACAACAATTAAACATTTTGTGGAAAAAAACACACAAAAAAAAATACTTTGAATTTCCAAGTATTTCAACAAGTGCCCCATAAAGGGTTATGGTTTCTCACCCATCTAGGGTAATAGTTTTTCCAAAATGTGATTATATATAAATATTCTTATAACACAACTAAAATTAAATACATATTTATTTAAACATAAATTTTGTACACAAATTTAAAATACAAATTTACAAAAATGTATACAAAAATATGTAATAATAATGGAAGTTACCAAATATTGTCCTTCACCCAATTAAAGGTTAATTTGGGAAGCAGTGAAAAACAGTGACTGTATTTCCATATTAGAGATTTAAAATGATTCCATAATGTATTTTTGGAATGTTAAAGTAAACTGCTCGTCACAAACATTACTGGTTTCAGACAAAAAAAAAAAAAGATGTGTGTGAGAGAGAGAGAAATGCTGCCATGATTTATAGGTTATGTATAAAATGACCTATAAAGTTTTAAATGCTGGATTTATTGTATGCCAGAATGTCATATTGAGTCTAATGGCTGTTTTCCTCTACAGACATTTAAATAGCCTTTAGAGCATTCACTCAGCCATGTTTGATTGAATTATTGATTGTAGAAAAGCTCTGGGTCAAATAGGGCTTAGAGATGTGGGGTTGGGAAATCTAGTTGATGAGAATTTTTTTTTTTTTTTTAACAGAGAACAAAAGATATTTGGATATACAGATTAACTACAACTGTATTTGTCAGGTCAGGAAGTATTTAATCTTGACCTGTAATGACCTGTAATAGTGTAATTATTCCCTCCCATTTCTCTATTTGCATGTTGTCTGTTGTTTGTGTGTCAGTGTGTGTGTGTGTGAAAGACAGAGCCAAATTTCAGGCAGCCACAGTGGAGTCATTAGGACTGATATTAGCCAGCTGTGAATGTGCACACGTCTAGGCTGAAGTGGGTCGTAAGGACACTGTGGGAGTTAAGAAGATGATTTTCCTCTAAAGATGAGGTGAGCATAGTTTGAGCACAAAGAAATTGTGTAGATTGAAACAGTAAGGCTACAGCAGCATTTAGTATTTATTGTAGGAAAGGTTCGGTCTTTCCTCTTATACAGTACAATCCAAAGAACAAATCCAAAATGATTTGTCTCAGTCCAACGTGGGGACACACTTGCAAAATTGTTAAAATAAAGATAAAGGTTTAGTTTAGGGTTAGGGTTAGTTTAAGCATCTCTGCATTTTTTTCATATTAGAATGTCTCAAACTACTTCATTCGTTTTTTTTTTTTGTGTGTGTGTGTGTGTGTGTGTGTGTGTGTGTGTGTGTGTGCTAGTTTATGATGATTTTGCATATCTAGTTTAATTATTATGATATCATGATTGCAACAATTTTCTGCATGAACTGAGAGGTAATATTGTTTCTTAGTCTTTCTACCACAATGCTGCACAGTTTGATGCTTTGTGCAGGACAATGCTAGTCTCCAGATCCAGTATTGAGACTATACAGATCTATAATGTAATAATTGCATCTTAGCATTATGTTAGCATGTGGAGTAAAACTATGTCAACTAGGACAAGAAATCTAATACGTGTCAGTTAGTAATGTTTATGTAATTTCCCGGGACAGCCGCTTAGAGATTTGAAATTAAATAAATAAATAAAATAAAATCAACAAAATTGTAGGATGGCCTCAACTTTTCTCAAATTAAATGTGCTCAAATTCTTAGTTATAACTTTATAAACTCCACAACTCTAAACAGGATAAACCAGTATTTGAAGATGAATGAATGAACAAACATCAAGTGTTTAGCCGGCGTTTCAGTTGATTTATTTGGTAAATGTCTTCTTATTTTCTTCTTTATATGAAAACAACACAACCTTCTTCTTGCCGTATAATAGTGACAGCCTTATCAGCTTTACCTTCACAGAACAGCCAAGAAATGACTATGTTCGAAACACAGAGTAAGCGATGGTGAATAAAATGAGTAAAAAGCTGTGATGAGTCTTGAAAATGATCGTGATATGATGCTGTGTGAATCACTGGGAGTCATATTGCACTGATGGTCTTTACCACATTGATTGTCTGTCATAGCCAGGAAGAGAGGCAGCCTTTAAATAAAAGATGACATCCATTTCCATTTGCCTCAGATGGCAATTAAGATATGATCAAAATGAGCAGGCAAGTATAGGGAACGAAAAGAAAATTAGTATTAGGGATTTTCCAGAAAATTGAGCAGTGTAGCTATGATGCAAAATTACGCTTGAAATATCATCATATCATTTTTTAACCACCAGAGAGTAACACAATCTAAGAATTTAAGCCAATCCTATACAATTTTTTTTTTGGTATACAACATTACATATAATAGATAAACAAGCCCTGCTGTGTTTTAATTTTTAACTAACCAAAATTAAATAAAAAATAAATATAAATAAATAAATATAAATCAGTTTGAGTGACTATTGACACTCCTTATAAAGATGATGTTTGACATGAAGCTCTTAACGGTTTTAGTCTTATAATTTTAAAAACAAACAAATATGGTCCTACTGAACACGATTTCTTGACATGGTCTCACAAAACATTTTATATCATTGATTTGATGTAAAAATGTGCAAACGGTTAAGGTTAGACTAAGGGACAAAGAAAGTGACTTAATTTATATGACATTCATTTCACTTTTATTAATTTTCCTGGAATTTTCCAAACAACTGAGTTACACCAGCTGCTAACATCACAGGTAATGAGTTAAAAGCTTCTAACCTGTTTTTTTCTCTCTCTCTTATAAAACCTGCAAGATGTATAAGAATAGAGAAATCATATTTTAAAGAAAATATGGATAACGTGTCAAAACTCAACAGTGAAACCATCCAGTCAATAAATGTACTACAAAAGCCAAGTAATAAGTTTAACTATATATGATTATATTAATATATATTATATGTTTGTTATATTCGGTCAATGTGAAAATAGAAAGTGAGATTTACCTTATGTAAAATAATAATAATAATAATAATAATAATAATAATAATAATAATAATAATAATAATAATAAATAAAACCCTATGTACAGTAAAAAGTTAATAAGATTAAGATTATAACATCATTTAGATTGTGCAAATGTGCTTATTATTTGCATGTCTGATGCTACTTAATAATTTACACATTTACATTTTATCACCCACATTTTACCATTTATTTTTTCTAATATCCTGACTGCCTCAAACATGAGGAAATAATATGGGGAAATAATACCTTTAGGGTATTTCTCATGGAACATAATGTTTTATTGTGTAATATCCAGGAATTGGGAATTACGGTAACTGTTCCCTAATATGTGCATAATGCCAAAATAGTCAATTTTTCATCTAAAGAAAGTCAGTTGCTCACCTCAGGAAGGGTGTATATGGCATCCTTTCCTGTTATAGTGATCTGAACTTTTTTCATCATGTGGATACTGAGCAAAATATGGAGGAAGACATTTCTCCATATTATGGATATTATTTGAATTTAATTACATAATTACATATGTATAATAATAATAATAATAATAATAATAATAATAATAATAATAATAATGAACAGAGAAATTCTGTTTATATAATAAGAATAATAATAAGAGAAATGTATCGTTGTCAAAAAACAGATTTTCAGTACAATAGGTCAAACATTTTGTCTAGAAATTCTCTTGCTGCTAGTGAACTTTGCGGGTTTAAAAATGCACCATTAGCAGTAAATCATCTTCAGTCTCGTGTAATTCATACATCAGTTGTGATGAGATACTTCCCAAAGGACACATACAAAGGAAATCAGCCCACATCTGTAAAAACACTAAACCTCCATCAGTCTCAGTCCAAGGTGAATGACTTCAAAATGATGCTCTGTCTGCATGTAATATTACACTGAATATTAATCTTAGTAATTATCCCAAAATGTCAATATGTCAAATAAATATATTTAAATTACAATTAATAACCTGCTACAAAATATGATGAAGACTAAAAACACATCCCTTTGCACGTCCATCATCAACAAGTGTCCCATATTAAATGCTTACATTAAAAGTTCATGTATATATTGGTATTGTATACGACATACACTATGTTCATACAATCAGAAACTAATGATGATTGAGAATAATTGTAAAACAATAGCTACTTAAAGGAATGTTTTCTCCACACACTCTTATGTTAACATTGTTTGTGCCTTCAGTCTACTTGCATTAGTGAAGACAATAACATAAAGCTCATGTGCAAATTTCTCTTCCTAAAGGCAACTCTGCCTCCAGGAGAGAATACGATTGCTTGGTTAATTGCCCACCACTTCACTACATAATAGCTGATATAATTCTACCTTTGCAGATGTCCAGGAAACTATTTACACTACCCATAGTCTAACAGTAATGTAGCTTGCTACCCAACTAGCTAACAGGCACGAACACTAACCACTGAATGAGATATGTGTTAAGTCCATAAAATATACTGTCTGGCCAAAAAAAAGTTGCCATTTCAGAAGAGTCAAATTATTGGGCTGGATCAAGAAAAGAAAAGATCTAAGGAGATTTGAAACTACTAGAACTGAACCCTTCAACACATTGTCAAAACCTGGAAGGATAGTGCTGAACTTACATGGTAAAAAAAATAAAACCGTTTCATCATTTCAACTAAGATCATTTCCATATGCACACAATGTGAAGAGAACTCACAGGATTTGGACTAAACAGCTGTGTGACCATAAAAAACAGTTGTTATTAAGACTAATGAGAAAAAAACTGCGTCAATTTGCTAGAGAGCCTTAAGATTGCACTTTGGAGCAAAGGAAAAAGGTCCTGTGAACTGATGAGGCCAAATTGAATCTATTCAAAAGTGATGGGCATGTCAGGGCAAGAAGGCAGTGTTATGATCTGAGGTTGGAAAATAAACTTACGTTCTTGACACAAGTGAAGAACTAAGATGGTAAGGAGTCCGATGTTGTTTAAGTTGAGGTAAGAAGGCCAGAAACTTGTGGCACTTTTGGCCATGAAATATACAGTATATAATACTTATAACTCATTCAATAGCCATGTTTGTGCTATCAAAAATGTTTCTAGCTAACGATAACGGTCCAGCAAGTTAAATCCCTAGTAACAAGTTGAAATTACTGATCAATAGTGCTGGGGGTAACACGTTAGAAAGTAACTTGGATTACTTTTTTGATGTAAAGAGTAATCTAATGTGTTACGTTCGTCATTTAAGTACTCGGTTATTTTGTTATATTTCCATATATTTTCTTATAGTGATCAGCTATAGCTTTATGACCACCTGCCTAATATTGAGCAGGTCACACCTTTGCCACAGAAACAGCTCTGACTCATCAAGACATGGACTTCACTAAACTATGTTAAAATTATTTCTCACATGTAGATTACAGCACAGTGATTTTTTTCCCCACAAAACTCCAGTTAGGAACAGACAGGGTTATAGTTAAGGGCCTTGCTCAAGGGCCCAACAGTGGCAGTTTGAACGGTTTGACTTGAATCCCAGACCTTTCAGTCAATAACCCAGAGCCTTCACCAGTTGTGGCACCACTGCCCTCTGAAGGTATGCTGTAGTATCTTTCACCAAGCCATCAGTAACAGCTCCTTTATCTCCTGTAAGTTTCAAGATGGGCATTTATGGATCAGACTTGCTTTTCCACCACATCCCACAAATGCTTGATTTGAAGGAGACCTGGAGAATTTGGAGGGCCAGTCAACACCTCAAATCGTTGTGTTTCTTGAGCCACTTTTGCTGTGTGGCAGAGGGCATTATCCTGCTCAAAGACTCCACGGCCATCAGGGAATATTTTTTCCATGAAATGGGTATTTGGACAGGAGCAGAGTTTAAGCAGGTGGTACATTTCAATTAAATTCAAGTCAGTGTTATTTATATATAGCTTTTAAGAGTGTCGTTGTCACAAAGCAGCTTTACAGAATCAGAAGAAAAAGTAAAATTCTTCTGACCAGGCCGGCTTCTTCCACTGCTCCGTGGTCCAGTTCTGATGTAGCTGCTTTTAGCAGTGGACACTGGTCAGCATGGACCCCCTGACCAGTCTGCAACTACGCAGCCCCATATGCAACAAACTCTTATGCACTGTGTGTTAGCGTAGAAAATCCTTCAGTAATTTTGCTTATTTATACATTATTTGACTGTGTTTTCAGACAAAAGGATGTAAAATTATTTTTTTTAAATAAAACCATAGCATTACATAATTCCATCAGTTAAACATATTTACAGTACCTTTTTCCAAACAATAATTTCTCCACACTATATGCAGTACACAAGCTAATCATAACTATGACCAAAATCCCCAGGCTGTCTTTGTGTAGGCTAATGATTTACACCAATGCCCTTCACAAGCTAGTGATTAGAAACAAAATGCATCATAGAGTGTCACCTAAATGCCAAAGCCAAAAATGACTAATGTCCCATAATATGTAGACTGATTTATCATAAAATATCAACCAGAATTCCATGTGTTTTCTTCAATGTAAATTTTTTAAACCAAATTTACATTGAGGATAATGTAATAAAAAATTATAGAGATGCATGCTGTCATAACGTGGCATTATTTTGGCAAGAAGTAAGTGGTAAGTGTTGACCAGAACTGGGCCATAACTTGGTTGCCACACATTGCAAAAGCACCTCTGCCATCCAGCGATAGATCTGATTTGTGTATCACTACTGTGTGATATACTGTATAATTGAAATGTAGTTTTTATGCAAGTGCAACTCAAAGCGCTTTTGGCTTGAGACCAATTCTGATGTCATGAAAACTAATAAAGCAGACTTTCAACTTCTCGTTATCATTAATATTCATTAGCTTGCTAATGGTCTTCGCAAATAAAGAAAAACCTTCTTACACCTTAATTTTGACTTCATATCGAGTCAACTGTAGCTAACCAGCTAGAAGAAAAACAACTTCATCCAAAAAGTCTAAAGATTGGTGCATCTTTTTTTGTATATTTTTGATGCTAATTTTGTTCGTCGATTGCAAATGAATGAATTAGGAATCTTGTGTGATGTGAATAACATTTATGGTTTTATACAATGCGTACAAAACGAGGTACAGTCTCTAACTTATCTGAGACTTTCTGGAACTCCTTACAGCCTATAATTAAACAAACAAAAAAGTTATACGTTAAAGGTCAATGTTAGAACAGGCCAGTATAAGCCTTTGCGTAGGTTCAAGGAAAGGTTATTAATAAGTAAGAATAACTGTCTTCTGCCCTGAATGTTAAAACTGGTTCACTCAAGGGAGCATCTGTGGAAGTGACGATAATAGCCCAATAAAAGCACGTATCCACAGAGTAATGCATTCTGCTTAAGCTACACCCGAGTGAATTGTAATCTTGGCACAGATACACACAGAACAAGCTGCATCTGTCCACCAGACACTGCTTGCACATGCTATTAGATTGTGGTCTAACAATGCAAGAAAACTCCGTATGACACACTCTGCTTTTTTTTTTTTTCTCTTTCTCCAGAAGCATGACGGCTGTCTGGATTTAAATCCATGTCTAACAAAGGTGAAGGAGCTTTGAGGCGATGCCAGAAGAGTGTGATGTCACGAGCAGCCATCAGTGTGGAGTTTTGCACGTTTCCTTCATGTTCAGTGGGGTTCCCCAGTCTCTTCGGCAGAAATGTCTATGTGTGTCCTGGCATGAACCCGGTGTATTCCTGCCTAACGCTGCTTGTTTGCGAGATAGACCCCAGATCCACCGTTACCCTGATCAGGACGAAGCAGTTAATTAAGGTAGAATGAATGAAATTGATATCATGATGTATGTAATGTATGTGCATGGCTCTAGAGCAGAGATCCTAAGTCTTGCCCGGCTGCAGGTTTTAATTCCAACCAGTCAGGACTCACACCTGTTTCCACTTGTTTAATCAGTTTAATCATCTTGGGCTCCAAACAACTTTCAACTGTGTCTCCTATTTAGCTGGAATGAACGCCTGCAGCCACACCAACCCTTTTCAGATAAGATTGAAGACCCCTGCTCAAAAGTGTCACCCAAAACACTTATCATGCCTTATCATGTAGTGACATCAAAGTACGGGCTTTTATACAAGTAATAGAGTTCTAGACTTGGTCTTTACTCAACATAGATCAAGGCAACATCATAATCATAATCATAGGTCATAAGGAGTTTAGAGAGCGACTACAATCTCAACACTGTAGTGCTGTAGTGTATGATTAGCCATGAGAGTCTGTGCATTTACAGCTGTTTTCGGGGTTCGATATCTAACGCACGTTATTCACCAGTGATCACAATAACCACATTTGTTGAATGCTTAGAAGACATAGAGAGAAAGTGAAAGAGACTGGAGAAGAAGAAAAAAACAGAGAGAGACATACGGTCCTTGGAAGGCCTGAATAACCAAGGAAGCTGAAAAACAGTGACGCTGAGAAGCATGCTGCCTGCCTGTCATATTTGTTTAGATACTGGCAATTCTCCTTTAAACAGAGGTGGTTTTTGTGTGAGAGAAAAGCTTAACATATTCCTTGTTGTGTTTTTCTCCAAACAAACAGCGGCATTTTGAGGAGAAGTCAGAACCTCAGCATGTGGCCAACATAAACATTTCCCAAATAAGCCAGACTCGAAAAACAGGGGAGGACACGTATAATGAGCTCAAAAGTGTGTGTGTGTGTGTGTGTGTGTGTATATGTGTGTGAGAAAGAGAGACCGACTCAGGTCAGCGTCCTATGACTCTCTTTCGCTTCATTTCTATTGTTTGAACTTAGCACATGCAGGCTTACTTTCCTTACAGGCTCCTGTCATGGCGTTCCTCTAGAGCTTCCATTAGACAGGTAATGCACAGAATGAGTGACATATTGAATTTGTTCATGAGCAAAAATATACTGTATATATGAGTGTTGCATTAATTCCGATTATTATATCAATTATGAACATTTTCACATTTTACTTGGTGAAACTGTTTACTGCAGTGGAAACGCTTATAGAGGGATCTTGGAACATCCGCCATGCAGAACATAAAGTTCGCTCTGTTCTCCAGACCACAGGCTTTGAGCTAGATTCGAATCTGGAAACTGAGACATTTATAGCAAAACACTGATTTTGTCTCTTGATTGATTTGGATGAATGATTGGCATTATTGCCGTTTCTGAGGGTGCATCTACAGACAAGTCTCAATCTACTGATGCAGTGTTTAGGCCTGAAATTTTTCTGGTTCTTAAAGAAGAAGAAAAAACAAACAGTTCCAGTGATATCACAAGTCATTTTCCCACCCCTGTAATATGCCTTTTTTTTCTGTGGTTCATTCTTTCACCATACATGCTAATGCTGGGCACTAGAGTGAATGTTATGCAGTATTTGAACATTTTGAACCCAAAGGAACCTATCTCGCCCCAATTAAGTCTCAGGGGAGTCTCCAGGTCTCCCCGCGACCCTGTATACAGGATAAAGCGGTATAGACATATCACCTACTTAGTGAATTGCTGTGTAATATTTGTTCATATGCAGGTAAAAGATTTTCGGCCGAAAGTATGCGATGAAATAATAATCATGTATTGATAGTCAGCGTTTTATTTAATGCAGAATAAATATTAATAACGATTCCACTGGGGTAGGTTTACATGACACAAAACAGGAATGTGTGTGTGTGTGCGTGTGTGTGCGTGTGTGCGTGTGTGTGCGTGTGTGTGCGTGTGTATGCGTGTGTGTGTGTGTGTGTGTGTGTGTGTGTGTGTGTGTGTGTGTGTGTGTGTGTGTGTGTGTGTGTGTGTGTGCACACATGTGCTCGCCTGTGTGCACTAGTCATAGAAGACATCAAAGAAAATCCCTAGGAAAAAAAAAATTCCCCTTGACATACTGTTGGAAAAAATCCCTCTGACAAGAGTCTGCATATTGAACCTTACAGTGAAATAGAGAGAGTAGACCTGCTGGAACAAGAGCTCGTCACAAATTTTCCCATCAGCACTCAGTTCTTACTGCACAGCTGTGTTGGTTTGCGCTACTAGGCAAAAGTCATGGCAGCGCTGGTGGAATTTTCTGAATAACAGAGTCTGTTCTTCTGATGGGAAACATAAAATCGTTTTTCTTTAAGCCAAATAACAAACACATTCGTTTGGGTCTTGCATCTCGCACATGTAGAAAACCATACACACAGACTACTAATTAATGACTAATACATGAAATTCGGCTGGAAAAGATACAACAACCAGCGTAAGCTGTCATAATACAGCCAGAGCTTAAAAAAAATTTTTTTTTATTTTTTTTTATGATTTTAGCACAGCTGCCGAAACCAAATGGAAAACATGGATATGAAATAAGTGAAGTAAGTGCATACTTCATGTTATTATGTCTATGAGGGGTGTTCAAGTCAAACTGATTGACATTTACAGAAGACTTCAAGCACAGTGAGGTAATGAAACTTTTTACCGCAGTAAAAAAAAATAATAATGGTGCGAACGTTGTAAAGTAGGTTTACAGCCAGGTTGCCATTGTTGGGCCCTTGAGCAAGGCCCCTAACCCTATCTGCTCCAGGGGCGCTGTATCATGGCTGACCCTGCGCTCTGACCCACGTTACACTGGGATATGCAAAGAAGGCATTTCACTGTGCTGTAATGTATATGTGACAAATAAAGGCTTTACTTTTGTCCGAAAAATGATCATCCTGGCTGAGGCGGCTTGGAGCCGACTGCAGTTGTTCCTGTGAACATTCAGCAAGTGGAACCTTGATAATCATCAGATAACTTGTCACCAACTCGTTCACTGATTTTCAAATCTTTGGGCCATTAAAGGAGTTCCTGGGAGGCCAGCGGTGTTTCAGATGTGAAACACCCAGTCTGACTATGGTGCACTGAGAAAACATTCTACCTTGGTGTCCAAGCACTAGTGAAATGCTGGGACGTGCATTAGTGTAGCAGGGATTATAATAAAATGATCTTAATAACCATTACTTCTTCCTACTAGATTTAGTCCCAGGTATAAATTGAATAAAATGCTGCTGTGGGGATGTCAATAAGTCAGGACTGTGGAAAAAACAGTGAGGCAGAGAGTAAGGAAAGCGGACTAAATGTACAGTACTTTGTCTGAAAATATTTCAGACTGGATGTAATCAATTATGTTGCAAAGCACTTCACCGAGCATCACCTAGAAATGAGATTTTCTGTACAAGAAAAAAAAATAACAACAACTGAATAATCAAATAAATAGTTTGTTTTTATGTTGCTGTGATGATAGACATGTGGGCTGCGTGCTGAGACTGCGTGCTGAAACATGGTAGCAGATAAAAAAGGAACAAGAAACGAGTAGAGGGGAATGCATGGAGGAGTTTACAGGAAGCCAAGGAAAAAGTCTCCGAAGTTAGCAACAATAGGCTTTGGGCTGAAAATAGCAGTGGATAAAAAGCAGAGTACATCCTGCTTCACAACAGGTTTAATTTACGTCACGGTGGATCTTAAGCAGGATGTGCTAGAGTTTAAAAAAGTCCCAAAATCTTCTAAATCTTTAATGAAGTGAAGAGAATAGGGTTCTTTAGAATTCTATTATTAATGATTATAATCAGACACAATGTACTAGAAAATACCTTCCAGAAAATAGTTGCAGTTAGTAATTATTGAAGGATTTAGGCCAGGTTTAGTAGTATACAGCGGACTTGACTACAACCTTAAAACATTACTAAACTACTGAACACAGCAGAGATCTGGTATTGAAATGGAAAAGTTTACATTACTATTTATTCTTTATTCTATAGCACAAGTCACTTTAAGTACAAAACCCTTTACAGCATACTTGCACACCCCCTGGACATCTCTATTCATATCCCATATTTTTCTATACTGTACACCTAGGCTTTCTCATATTCCTTATATTGTATATATATTTTTCTACATTTACACCCAGGTTTTTTTTATTCTCTTACATTTTCTTATATTTTTCTTACATTTTTTATTTTCTTATATTTTTCTTATTTTTCTTATTGGATATTGTATATTTTTACTGTACATATATTTTATTATTTTATTCTGAGTTAAATCTATTTCTACTTTCTTTGTTATATTCATTTTGTGTAAATAGTCTTAAATAGTCTTTATTCTAAGGTCACGGGCAGTCGCCTAAGCATTTCACTGCATATCGTACTGTGTATGACTGTGTATGTGACAAATAAAATTTGAATTTGAATTAGATTTGATTTTGAAAAGCAAGTTCTCCATATTACCTTAAACATATTTCCTGTTATTCTGAACTTCCAGTCTCCTAACACACAGTATGACTGCAGATCAATCCCTTCTATCCGTTATCACCCAAATGAGGATGGGTTCCATGTTGAGTCTGGTTCCTCTCAAGGTTTCTTCCTATTACCATCTCAGGGAGTTTTTACTTGCCACCGACGCCCTCGACTTTCTCATCAGGGAAAATCCGATAATTATAGTTTATATATATATAAACTTGTATAAATATTTTTTAACTAAATTTATTTCTATACATTATATATTGTTATATAAGATCATTTTATAATAATAATAATAATAATAATAATAATAATTATTATTATTATTATTATTATTATTATTATTATTATTATTATTATTATTATTATACTTTTTGGCTCACTCTGTATTGATACAGAATGAGTATTTTCTTATTAAAATTATTAATATATATATACTGTATGTGTGTAGAGAGAGAGAGAGAGAGAGAGAGAGAGAGAGAGAGAGATTCTGTAAAGCTGTTGTGTGACAATGACCATTGCTAAAATCACTACTTCAATAAAAAAAAAAAGTTATTACTTTTACAAAATGTTAAATATCCCAGCAATGCTACTAGAACATGGAAATTCATCATCTCTCAAATCTCAGACTCAAATAGTTTTATGCTTAGTGTAAGTATTTCCTTGTGACTCGATCTTCATTCCAGCTCCAACAGGACCTGACCCAAACTAACTCCTAGCAACTAAACTAAAATGAAAGTAACATATAACCTGGCACCATCTCTAGGAAGACACAGCGTCAACATTTTCAGGCATATTACTACCCATTTCTCACAGGTCAAAACCGTTCCCCTTCTAGATGCAAAACGTCGGGAGTGTATTTGATTCTTGCATACACAAAGCCCTGTGTGTGCTCCTTACAGTCACAACACTTTCCAAACCAATCAGTGTTTACTAAGAAATCATTAGTTTCAAATCACACTGTAATTTTTTTAAAAGGGCAAACACACATGTTACCATTCTGTCTAACTAGCAAGTGAAAACCTGATTGGAAATAGTATTTTCTTTGTAAATGCTTTAGTAGGAAAACTGATTGGGATATTTTAAAAGGGTTTCAAATGAATAATGTTTTCCTCCACGTACAGTATGGCTGCTCTTTAGAAAATTGCGCCTAGGGCAAGACTTAATGACCTGGTTGCCTTTAATGCTATTGTTTTATTATAGTTAAATTATCGCATTTTTACTTTTACAAAAAAAAATTTGCTGTGCATTTTATCAAGAGTAAGAATTATAAATGCACTTGACGCTGTAGGACTGTAAGACAATTAAAGACCATTTGTGCAAATTTGTAAATAAATAAATAAATAAATAAATAAATAAAGTGAATCCAATCAAAGATTTCTCCTGTGGATAGTCTACAATTCAAACACCAAATGATTTTTCAGTAGCAGCAATATCTGAGATGGGGAGACAGATGAGCATTACTGCCCTAACTTATCAGGTGTCTCCAATTTTTAAGCTACAGAGAGAATGATATGATCATGAACTGCAGATTCTGTAAGCCTAAACTCTGTCTAAACTCGACATTTAACAGCTCTAATTAAATCTCATCTAATCAAGCTTTAATCAAACTTTCCATGACATGGACAACCAGACACATATTTTTACATTTCTATATTTTTATATTTTTATACTTCACATTTTAGACTTTTTTTAACACAGTTTATCATTTTTGTAAGTTCTGTTCCTACAGTATGTCTTTTATATATTTTAATTCTATTTTATTTTGTAACTAAATTTCCATCTTAAATTTTTATTTCATTGTTAATTCTATATTTAATTTATTCTGTAGTGCAACATTTTCATTTCATTGTAGTGAAATCTTCCTATTTTTCTGTCACGAATAGTCATTTAAGCATTTCACTGTGTATCGGACTGTGTATGGTCGTGTATGTGCCAAATGAGGTTTGAATTTGTACTCAACATCTAACCTGGGGAATAGTGTATGTGTATGCAACTGGCCAGCTGTGTGAGCGACAGTAGTCTAGCTAGTTAGAGCTTATTGCTGTTGTTGTTGTTGTTGTTGTTGTTGTTATTGATGAGGATGACTACATTTCCTTAAGTCGGTTATAACCACAGTAGCAGTTACTGAAGTCATTGATATTTGTACTCGCTTCACCACTTACTGTATGACAGGTTAACTGGCATTGTAATTAAATTGACTATGGAAAGTTTTTCAGTCAAGACCAAGTAAAGATGACCAAAAATAGAAATGATTGGTGGATGGTCTGACTAAAGTATATTCATTAACAATAAGCATAGTTGAACACTTGAACCATTTTAAAAGGCACTCAATCCATCTGATCTTCAAAAAAAAAACAACAACAACAACTGCCGGATGCTGAGCACAAAGCTGGAATTCTTCTATGATGCGTCAGCACTTTAGTGATGCTCTGACAGGACACTCGACTCGACTCGACTGAGATCCTTGTATCTCATCTCACTGACATACTTCAGAGGTTAAATAAAGATGAATTATAAGCACACTCTAAATATTGTAGTTAGACATCTAGCAGTTCTTATGGTCCAGCTGCTTTGACTAATTTAAACCATGACTAATGCATTAAATAGATGAAAATAGTATCTATTCAAACATACTGTGTTATAGTTATTTTTACCCCTCTAAAACTAGTTTCACAATATTCGCTAGGGTTCCTAATATTCAAGCCAAGTGCCAAGTGACTAATGAAAATAAAGTTAAAACAGTTACCGTAATATGTTATCTAATGTTCACTAAATCCACAGCGTTGGCCTCACATTTGGCAGCACCGCAGTAGAGTGAGCTGTTAGTGAGCTGACGGCTGTAATCTCTGCTCAGCACCATGACTTTTTTTTTCTTTTTTTTTTTTTGTACAGTGAAATGGTTCTATAACAGAGTCTGTAGTAGTTGGTCAGAAAGAGCAGACAGTGTATCCATACATACAGATTGAGGTAAAAAGACAATCGTATAAGTTCCAGATAAGACCAAATGATGAGTAGAGCCTCAATTAATATGTAATGCTTAGATACATCTTGCTTATGAAAACACATTCAGTCCTTCACTCATTCTCTATACCGCTTATACTGTACAAGGACTGTACCACCTAAAACACTTTCTTTCACAGCTAATTTCAGGGAGTGTGGTAACGGCGTGTATAGTATTCCAGTTTATTTGCATTATATTCATGATATGAAACGTTAAAAACGCTGATACTATGTAACCTATTTCATTTAAAAGTAAGTCTGTTTGCCTAAATGGCCCAAAAGTCTAGATCAAATAGAGCCTGACCAAACACCACTCGCCCTTTGGCAGGTCATATAAAGTAGTCTATCAGAATTAAGAAGTGCTGTGAAGGCAAAGATTGTCAATTTTTTTACATTTTAATGTATGGAATGAGACTTTTGTGCTACCTGTATGAAGTTTCAAACAGATAAATACAAACTACATTTTTTAAAAACTAAACCAAAAAAAAAATAAAAATAAAAATAAAAAAATAAAAATAAATCAGAACCCAAAGGGCTGTGGAAAGCTTACATGATCATAATCGGAACCAGATTTACTGGCCAAGTATGTTAAGACACACAGGTAACCTGTTTCTGGCTGTTGGTGACTATCAAAAAACACAGACAATGTGCATAATAAAGGTGCATTGTATATATTTGCGGAGCATGCTCTTGATTTAAGATTGGAAAACAAGATCAATTCCTCACTGATGAGTTTTTACATGATAGCACTAACGCAGAACCACAGTCAAAGTTTATTGGTCCTCTCCTGCAGTCTAAGCCCATAAAAAAACGTATTGTAGTAGATTACTTTAGCATGTATTTACAACCATGTAATAAACTAATTGGGGCTTTTAGCATACTGGCTTCTCTAATGTTCACATTAGCCTGGGGAGACATGCCATAATTAGTTTAGTTTGCCCAGTCAGCTAACATGAGCGGTTGTATAAATCTAGTTTATTGCTCATACCAAATTAAAATATTTGAGATAATAAAATATAATAGGTTTGCTAAACAAGAATATAGGTTTACGTGCTGCATGTTGAGTCTGACTTTTAATTACCAGTTGAGTTTTTATATTATTTTCTGCAATTTTCTGCACTTGTGAATTCCTACAATTATTTTCTTAGCCAATAATGTAGCAGCAGCACAATTAATAAAATAATTCCGATCATGCAGGTCAAGCATAATAATGTTCAACAGAACAGGGAAAACTTTATCTTAGTGACCTCGACTGTGTTGCATTGACTCAAAACCTGATGGTTGAAGAGTGCAGAAACATCCTTCATCTTTTTCCAACCCTTGACCGTACAGTTTGGATGAGTGTTTACCCACTGTAGCCTCAGATCCTAAAAAAGTGGTGGGTGAATGTAAATATTTTTCATGAAATAAGTTTGTGTTGGGACAAAAAAACTCTAGGTTTTCCACAATTTTTTTATGCAATAGAAAGACCTCGATTTGACCTTAAAGAAACATCACAATCTTTTCCATAAGAGTAGTCTGATTCGTTAGAGTCAAATAATCTTGTCAGCCCTCTGTGCAAAGCAACAGTTTTATCTTAATCTACGAAAATAGGAAGAGAGGAGAGAATGTTGTGTTTGATCCCTGCACACACATTTCCAATTCACGCTCAAACACATGTCCATCCTGCTGTTCATAATTAAATGCTAGTGAAGGGTCATCGCGAGTTTAGTCAACCCTGCTGAGGTTTTGGTTGGATTTGTTTAAAATGCATGAGTTGGCATGATGAATTTCCAGTGAAAGTTTGGATGAAGAAGGTCGGGGGCTGAAAACGTGTGTGCAGAATAAAGCATATTACCATTGGCTACCAGACAGACCCTGGATCAGTGTATGCGTGAAAATTGTGATGAGTTATAATAGTTTCCATTCTGTTGCATAAGGAATAAAATACAGTGAGTGGACATGTCCCAAACAATTACATTTTCTTACTTACTAAAGAACGACATATTCTTTTATAGTTATGCTTTTCTGGTTAAAGGAATAAAACTATTTTACTGTAGTGACGACCTGCTTTTCTATTTAAAAAAATTGTTATTTTTCTTCGGTGCAATCAATCATTCCTACTGAAAATTCCTATATCAAAATTCTGTATATACCATTTGTACAAGACCTACAAGCCTGGGATTTTATATGGAGACCATTCTTTGAAACTAATGCACATTTACTAAATTAAACGGCATGTTATCTAAATGAAACAAAATTAAACTCTAATAAACTTAAATGAAACAGCAGGAATGTGTGTATAAAAGCCTAATTTATTACCAGATTGCTGCATTCTTTTCATATTTATTTTCAAATTCTTGAACTCTATCTGCACTGACAGTGCTACATGAAGTACAATGTTTTGTTATCATGTTGAATTAATTGTTTTCGACATCGTATGCCCATAAAAACTTGGACAGACCACAGCTGGATTGAAGAACGCTGTTTTGCTTCCAAGGGATCTGACGGAAGACACACAAGGCTTTAATCACATTTGAAAAAGGTTAAAGCTGAGCATCTGTGTAAACAGACGGAACAGCAGAGTGTTGACGAAAACAAATAGATGACAAGGAAAGACGAAAACAATCAGACAAAAACATTAAAGCATGAAAACTACACACATGCACACAGAGGTTTTCCTGTACGTTAGAAATTCCTGTTTTATTTGAAACTTCCTGCTTCATTTGAATGTTTTTCATGCTATATACAATCTAATTGTATGTTTCTTGGTCTACTAAGTTGCTTGCTATCACTAAACTGATCAGTTCATCTTTCAGCACCGTAATCATAAAGAGATACAACAGAGCGCAGCTGCCTAACAAGGAGCATGCACTATACAAATGGCTCCCACCACCTTTTGACCAAATGTCCACGGGAAAGTCTGTTTTTTTCTGCGTAATTGTATGAGATCATCTACAGAAACATATTCCAAGACTTTTGGCTAAAGGAAGAAGAGATTGCAATGTTAGTGTAAACAAAATCAAGTGTTACAGATTACATTGTGATATATAGTGTTCATGAGAAACAATTACCATTAAATCTAAGCAAACGTGAAACAGAAAGTAGCTTATTACTGAATGATTGAAGTCTCACTCAACATTACAATTGTTCACTATTCTCACCAGTCTTTTTTTTAATGAAACAATATCTAGCTCATCTTTCTGGAACATTCAAGGCAGTTATATGTTTAGCCATGCTGTATCAAAGGAAGGCATTACGGTCAATTTTCAAACCAGAATATCGATCACTTAGAGTATATTGATTAAATAAAAGGGAGTTAAATCTCAGGCCTTAGACCATGTAATGCAGCTGTTTCTAAAATAAGGGCGTTTTAATTGATCACGAAATACATTCTTTATTTGGTTAATGTTCATAATAAGGTCACCTGAGAACCTTGCGTCACATTTGCTGCTACCGCTGAAATATCCACCCAGTCCTACACAGTAAGTGTTATAAAAATGTTAGAGCAATTTCTATTGTACAGGCGCACTCAAAAGAAAAGCTTTTTTTTTTTTTTATCTTGCATTTTACCTTAACCTTAACCTTCCATAACTGCAATGTGTTTATCAAAGATCAAACTATTTAATGCATCCTTTAAAGCTTACATACTTTATATCACAAATGCTCATCACTCATCTGATTCAAAAAACCTATACAGGAACAATACCTCTATTATCATGAATAGTTCATTTTCAAAGGTTAAGCCTGTATTTATTTTTGTCATTGCAGAAAAATGCAGAAAAGAAACGAGTGATTTCCTGTAAATGAACTGCATTGTATGTCGGGTGACACATGTTCAAATAATTTGCCATAATGTCTCTAGTTGTTTTTTTTTTTTGTTTGTTTGTTTGTTTTTTCAGCTTATTTAAGCTAAGCTAACTTGGAATCAGCTGTTTTTGGAGCTAAAATAAGAATTCAGTAGAAGTGTAAGGCCTCGACATCAGGACAGACATCATTAGTTTCCATTACTGAAGAAAAAGTCACAACCAAAGAAAAAGTTTTTTTTTTTTTTTTTTTAAGATAAACATTATGTTACAGTTTGCACATTGTTATTATTGCTGTTGGTCTCCTAATGGCTTTTGTTTGTTTGTTTGTTTGTTTGTTTGTTTGTTTGTTTGTTTGTTTTAAACAAAGATTATTTACCATAATTATAAAAATGTCCTTTTATAGAAAAGTGTCTGGGTCTGGGTAAACTGCAAGATAACTCTGACCCCAAAAATTTGCAATTCAAGCAGTGTTCAGAGAGAGAAAGAGAGAATAATGACTGTAATTTGGTTTCATCTCACTCTCTCATCATCTATATTGCTTTATTCTGTCTGCAATGTCATGGGGAGTATCCCAGGAGACTTAGGGCACGGGGAGGGTACACCCAGGACAGGGTGCCAATCCATCACAGGGCACACATATACACACTACGAGCAATTTGGGAATGCCAATTAAACCAATCTGCATTTCTTTGGACTGTGGGAAGAAACCAGAGTACCCGGAGGAAACCCACCAAGCACGGAGGTGTAAGGCAACAGTGCTTACCACTACACCACCGTGCCACCTTATTCCTGCACCCGTATAACATATTTACTTGTTACATTTTTTGTTGTTGTTGTTGGTCTTTTGGCTGCTCCCAGCAAAGGGTCACCACAACGGATCATCCGATCGGCGCACAAGCTTGGCACAGGTTTTATGCCAGATGCCCTTCTTGACGCAACCCTCCCATTTTATCCAGGCTTGGGACCAGCACTGCATCCAGTGGCTGGGGTTTGGGCATTGGCTGGGAATCGAACACAGGCATTTTTCTTATTGTATATTCTCACAGTGTGGTTGGGGCATTTGTGCCAATAAATGTGACCACCCATGAATATTGATCCTACTGTGTTACTTTATTTAAAGTAAATGGTTGTTTTGCACTTCGAGGTGCAAGGCGATAGTGCTCACGACTAAGCCAATTTCAATGTATACAGTGAAATGTCTGGGAAAATATATATTTTTCATAATGTTATTCAAAATTGCTTATTATTTTTCCTTCGACTTTATCTATCTGTCTAAAAAGTGAAGTTCTCATATATTCTAGAAATATTTATAATATTTTAATATTTTATTTAATTTTAATAACTATGTCTTATAACTCATGAAACTATATATATCATTTGTAATGTAAATGGCTATTCATACAGTATAAGTTATGTCCTCCAGCAACACGAGACATTATGAAGAGCCTGCAAGAAAGTATGGCCATGGCACAAGGCTTGGCTAAGTCGATAACTAATTTCTTTTTAGCTGTTGGCTTTGTAGCAAGCTACCTTGCTAACAGCTTTCACCAATACAAAGGCTTTCCATTTCCAGTGTTTAAAGCATCTTATTTAAGCCCTAAATTCATTTCCATTTACAAAGTAGTATTTGACTCAATTATGTTTCTTTCATTTCTAAAATGCTAAGCACATGTGGTCCAAAATAGCTAACATAAGCAGGTGAAGTAATCTGTTTAATTGCTGTTTTTCCTCTACTAGCAGTGTCACTATGATGCAAATTAAAAATCAACAAAGTCAAACAAAGCTACCAGCTATATTATTATCTGATTAACATTTATTGATCTTTTGCTACTTCAGTAACCAGATTACTGCTATTGACCTTTATACTACATTTTTATCTTCCTCTGTGCCCCAAGGAACACACCACATTCGCTTTTCTAAAGGAAAGCTTCTGGACAGTGTCTATTTAGCGGTAATTAAACCCAGCTTCCATTTATGTGTGTTCTAAATACTTATGGGAAAAGTACAAATCACAGTGACTTAAGTAAAGTAATGGTACTGTAGTAATAATTCAGTTAAGAAAAAGGGAATTACTCAAGAAAGAGTAAGTAAGTCATCTGCCATTAGCTGGCTAGCTAATTTAAGCCATATGCTGTTGTGGGTTTTAGTTACTTGTTAGGTTCATTAGCCAGCTAGAACAGGTTAACTCATACATTACTTTGAACATCATCCTGAGTGTTATAGTCTATAGGCTGTGGACGCACTGGGACACAGAAAACGCAACAAGCAACTGCTAGGACCTATCCTAAGACGGTGGAAGTTTAATGCAGAGCTTCTATTCTGTTAAACTTCAACAGTTCTGGCTTAATCAGCTGGCTAAGGATTTCCACAGATTGGATGTTACATTGTGAAATACTGATAGCTTTGATATAATTTAACTAGAAGACACCTGATAAATTGGACCATATAGTGAAGTACTGAAATAAGAGTAAGTGTAATTCATTATTTTCCACCTTAATCTTAAGCATTATATACATTTTATACATGAATTATTATTTTGTGAATATCAGGATCAACACTGATATGCTCTGCCAAGAAATAGTACATTATAATAAAGCTAAGGAGAAAAATCCTCTCCATGACTGAGTTTGGTGGCTTAGTGGTTAGCACTGTGGCCTTGCACCTCCAGGGTCCGGGTTCGATTCCGCCTTGGGGTCTGTG
The DNA here is from genome assembly GCA_011419295.1 of Clarias macrocephalus. Taxonomy (NCBI): domain Eukaryota; kingdom Metazoa; phylum Chordata; class Actinopteri; order Siluriformes; family Clariidae; genus Clarias; species Clarias macrocephalus. The sequence continues at coordinate 10,253 of JAAGKR010002037.1, read as the reverse complement.
TGCATGGAGTTTGCATGTTCTCCCCATGCTTGGTTGGTTTCCTTCGGGTAAACCAGCAGGTTTCTGCCACAGTCCAAAGACCTGCAGATTAGACTAACTGGCGTTCCCAAATTTTCACCCGTGGTCATCAAAATGGAAATAAATAAAATGGTAACCATTGGCCTCAGCGGTCCCTAGTTGGACTACAGAGGTTCCTAGATGGAACGAGAGGGAGATGATTGAGTTTGCGTTTTCATCAGTGAGTCAATAGCACCCTCATCTGGTGTCTCTTAATAAAGCAATATGGCTAAGGAAAATGCTGGTACTGTGCAGATCCTGTCAAACCAGATTTATAAAAGCAAGAAGTGTATTCGGAAGTACCCGATCAGCCACATCTTTATTACTACTCACATAATATTGAGTAAGTCACCCTTTTGCCACCAAAACAGCCCTGTCCCATTGAGACATGTACTCCACTAGACCTCTGAAGGTATGATGTGGCATCTGGCACCAAGCCGTCAGAAGCAGAGTTATAGCAGTGCTATAAGTTGCAGGGTGGACTCATTGTGTTCCTTAAATCATTCTTAAACCATTTTTGCTGTGTGGCAGGGTGCATCACCTTGCTGAAAGAAGCAGTTGCCTTCGAGGAATACCATTTTCATTAAGGAGTGTATCTGGTCTGCCTCCGCCGGCTTGCCTTCTTACCATAGTGCATCCTGGTGTCATCTCTTCCCCAGGAAAGTGATGCACATGCACCTGACTATCTACATGATGTAAATGACAATGTGATTAATCAAACCAGGCCATCTTCTTCCATTGCTCTGTGGTCCAGTACTGATGCTCATGTGCCCATTGGAGGCACTTTTGGTCAGCATAGGCACTGACTGTGATGCGCAACAAACTGTGATGCCGTGGGCTGAGCTCACTCCCTTCTGTAAGAATCAAAATTAACTTTTTTTGAGCAATTTGAGCTAAAGTAGCTCTTCTATAGAATCAGACTACATGGGCCAGCCAATCCCAATATGAATCAGTGAGTCTTGGCTGCCCATAACCCTGTTGTCGGTTCACCAGTTTTCCTTCCTTGGACCACTTTTGGTACAGTAGGTCCTGACCATCCCACAAGAGCTGCAGCTTTGGAGTTGCTCTGACCCAATCATCTAGCCATCGCAAATTGGCCCTTGTCAGAGTCTCTCAAATCCTTGTGTGCGGCCATTTTTTTTTCTGCTTCCAACACATCAAATTGAGGGACAAAATGTACACTCAGTGCCTAATATAGTAGAAGCCTTTTATATAGCCTGTATATCCCACCCACTTCCAGGTGCCACTGTAATGAGATAATCAATATTATTCATGTCACCTGTCTCTGATCATAATGTTATGGCTAATCAGAGTATATAATTATAGTATTATTATTATAATTTGCAAAATTTTATTCATGGTTATATTTTAAAGTCTATGTACTGTATATTGCAGATTTTGCTATCCTAGTACCCAGAGAGTGTATGTTAATACAGCAGAATTAAGAAATAATGTGACTTCACTACTGTATGATTCAGACCACATTTAATGAATTGTTGATTCACATGAATCATTCTAATGCTTGTGCACAGTATGATTAACCCATGGCAGCTTAGCATTCCCATTCTTCTGTCTTACATTTCTCTCTCTTTCTCTCTCCACACACACACACACACACACACACACGCACACAAACAAACACACACGTCTTGAACCAGTCCAATCTAGCTGAGGAAAGTCTTACAGGAGACCAACCGTCTGGCACATTCCATATGAGCTCATCTCGGGGTCAGTCTCCATCAAGACACAAATCTTTGAGGTCCTTTGATGTAAGGGCATTTTCATGATCTAAGCACTGAACATTATAAAACCATTCATATCTACTTTAACTCATGAGCACCAATAATTAAAAAATAACACTTGTTCTATTTCACTTATTTTGAACTGCAAGTACAGATAGACAAATGGCAATAAAAAATACACAGAATAGTTGGAATAAACTCATGATAAATTGATCAGGATCATATCTCAAGACTGGAACTAGTTTTAATATATATATAGGTACATAATCCACAGGAATGCTGCAAGTCTAACAGTCACAGAAATGCGACGAATAGTGAAACGAACCTCCATAGTTTGTCATGTGACCATACTGTTATTGCTTCACTGTGTAGAAATGGATTACCATCTAAAGTCATGTGAAGCTACATAGTTCTGTCAGTCCATAACTTATCCAAGTAGGCCTTTATTGGATCAAGCAATAACCATAAATGTCCCAAGATTCATATCCAGCATACCAAAGATTTGTGGTGTTTCTCAGATGTAGTTTGAAGAATACAATCCAAAGAAGGGACTTTCTGAGTCACCACAGTCCATGATTTCCACCATTTGAGAAGACAAAATCTGTTCTCTCCATTCAGTCAGGAGCTGGCGCATGACAGCTGTAGTCTAGGAGACTGTCCCATGTCACACTGATTCTTTGGCACGTTCTGCCTCACACTGATGGGCGCAGTGCATTGAAGTTCTTGGCAGGGACACAAATGTGCTATAGAAAACTATTTTAAAACTAGATTTCCGGCTATATGGCAAAGACACGCGTGACTTTTTAAGTGCATGCACGTATACGCACAAATACATACACTCCGCTATCCGAGTAAAAGTGCATCAACTCATTGCTCATATGCCAAACATTCAAATTCTTGTCATCTATCCAAAAAAGGGCACATTCAAAAGTGCAATATATTAGCACAGGGATTTGGGTTTTAGTCAAAAGCAGGCACCAAAAACATGAATTAACTTATTTTAGGCCAACTTTCCATTCTGTGAATACAGGGCAGTTCCTTAAAAAATGTTCTAAGCAAATGGAAGAGACGCATTAAGAGTGGGTGCAGTAAGCTAATGTGCAAATAGCAAACTAGGCTTCACTTAACATTTAAGCACACTGAATTTTTCTAATGATTACGTTCTTGCTTGTGCAGGTACCTTGCCAACTTTCTACAGTACCAACAGTAATGTTCCGGCCTTTAAGAACCCAGACAACAAATAGTAGTCAGAACATTTAAAGAGACATGGTAGGATGCTATTTTTCTTCTTCTAATCACGGTTATATTGAACACAAATTAATGTACAGTATTTATTAGCTTATTTAAACCCTTATGAACAGAAAGTAATTATCTGCTTTTTATCATTTACTAAAAAAAAAAAAAAATCAGGAATTATGTAAAAATAAAATTAAAAATCTAATAAATTGTTGAAACTAGTAGAGGTTTGAGGAAAGAAAAAATGACTTACATTAGATCTCATTAAAGATGAAATCATGTAAGGTGCATGGTCAAAATTTGAGCAAGGGCACATCAGCACTAAGAGCTCATACCTAATTATGGCACAGCTTTGTTAACCAATAATAGGAGTCTCCCATGACAAGCTTGTTTTAAAAGGGCTAAAGGCTTAGTGTATAAGTGCTTTGGGGGAAAATACATTAAAAGAAAGTGCTACAACAATTTTGGATGGACAAAAAACATTTTTTTATATCTTTGTGCCTTTCATTAGCAACAACTACTGTATGAAGATACTCCATGTCTAGTACAAATAAAGAACTTGTTCCATATGCTTTTAAAATCCAACGTTAAAAGAGTTAAAAGAAGGACCGAGTCAGCAAGTGAGTTACATTACATACCTCCATAAGCACCACTGACCTGTTAATACCTTATTACACAAACGAATTTAATCAAAAGTATAAGAATTAAAACATCTTTTGTTGGCCAGAATAAATGGGTAGTAAGCTATGCTCTTACAAACCCTTGTTGTTTTCTTTTTTAATAACAGTAAGCACAAACAGAATGAACGGAGAGAAATACAAAAGACAAAAGCGTTATGTGGGAGGAGTATCAACTTCCTGTTCAGCCTTGGTTGGGATTCCTGGGCTGGTCAGTGTGTGAGCTGTCAAGGTCGGCGTTGAAGTAGGAGTAGACACTGGTGGGCATGGTATAGATACAGATGCAGGGTTAAGACTCAAGGCTGAGGTGGGAGTAGGAGCTTTAGTAGCTGTAGTAGTAATAGAAATGGAGGTAGTAGCTGAGGTTTGCTTTTCAGGAACAGCCGGGCCAGATTTGGCTGGAGTGTTATTTGTGGTGGGAGCTGGCTTGTTGTAGTCAAGTTTCAGAATGTGCTGCTGCAGGTGCCTGATCCAGTCCTCCTGCACTGACAGGGGGCCATGAAACTCCACATCACAAAACCTGAGAATGACATGAAATGTAAGTGTTATTTGTTTAGTCATAAATATGATTACTTGGGAACTTAACCTTTAAATCTCTGCAGGAAGATCAATGGTGGCCATCGTCAGTTAAAGCTTATATGGAAGTCCTGCCAGTGTTTGTTGACAGTGGAGACCAAACTGAGTTCAAACTGTGTGCTAGGTGTTCGGATGGGTCATATAGAACGTCAACATATAAAAAGGAATCCTTACTTTTAGACACGTAAAGTTTACCACTAAAGAAATAAGGGAATGACTAAATGCTTATATTATAATCTTTTTAGAAAAAAATGAAGGAAAGAAAAGTAAAGATGGCAGAATCACGGATCTGATCTATAACTCTGATCACAAATTTTGGAGACCTTATATAAACTTGTTTAAAAGGGATTATAATTGTGAAGCTTTAGAATATACTTGAAAATGTAAGAAAGGTGATGAAGAAACCCTTTTTGACATCTGATCTTGCTTTGCCCTTCATCTGCTTAAGTATAATGATAATTCCATATAAATCCTACAAATATTCAACCTTGAAAGAGAATCTGTTATACACACATACAGTGCATCTAAAAAAGTTAATATCATGATAAAGTTTTTTTTCCCCATATTTTAACGTAAAAAGTGAAACTCATATTCTAGATTCATAACATTATTTTGTTTTAATTTTGATGATTATGGTTAATAAAAAATTTTTTATACTAGAATATTTCCTAAGATCAGTCAAAAAAAGAACGATTTACAATAAAGAAATTCAGGAAATTATGTTCATTTATGCACTCAATATTTGGTCACGCTCATTAAGTACCTGTAAAAATAAAAACAAAAAATCGAATAAATTGCTGAAACTATTAATATGCTGAGAAAAAAGTGACCTCATTAACCATAAGCTCATGTAAGATGCATCATAAAAATTTGAGCAAGGGCTTATTAACACATGACATGGCGTGGAGGTGATCACCCTTGTAGCACTGCTGAGTATTTACTGAAGACCAGGTTGCTTTGATATCCGCCTTCAGTTCATCTATATTGTTGGTGTTTCTTATCTTCCTATTGACAATAGCCCATCGATTCTCTATGTGGTTCAGGTCAGGTGAGTTAGTTGGCCAATCAAGTACGGCGATATCATGGTCAGCAAACCAGTTATTGGTTATTTAGGAACAGTGAATTACTCGCAAATCTCCTGGCAGATGGCTGTGTTGACTTTGTACTTGATCAAACACAATAGACCAACATCAGCAGATACCCCAAAATCATTATCAACTGGGGAAACTTTACATTGGGCTTTAAGCCACTTTGAGTCAGTGTCTCTCCACTCTTTCTCCAGACTCTGGGGCCTTGATTTTTAAATTAAATGCAAAATTTACTTCCATCTTAAAAAGAGAACTTTTGGACCACTGAGTCACTGAGTCAGCCCAGGTAAGACAATTCCCATGTTGTTTCTGGTCCAGGAGTGTCTTGATACTTGGAAAGCAACAGTTTTAGCCTATTTCCTGAAGACGTCTCTGAGTGGTGGCTCTTGATGCACTGGCTTCAGCATTACTCCACTTCTTGCGAAGCTTTCCCAAGCTCTTCAATTGGCTTTGATTGACAATCTTCTTAAGAAGTTGCTTGTGCACATTTTCCTGCCACACTTTTCCCTTCCAGGCAACTTTCCATGAATATGCTTTGATACAGCACAGTCAACACTTTCAGCACCTTCAGTAGCTTATCCTCCTTGTGTGGGGTGTCAATGATCCTCTTCTGAACAACTGTCAAGTCAGCAGGTCTTTCCTATATGTGTACTAAAGACTCAGAGACTAGATATGGGGAGACTATATGGTACTATATGAATAGTAATTTACTCAACCTTAAAATGAAGTATTTAAAAATTGAGATGTTGGATTTTTTATTTTGATTAGCTGCATGTCCTAATCTTCAAAACTAAAACAAAAAGCAATATAATTTTTTTTCTAGGTGCTCTGTAGACATGGACAAACTGGAAACATAATGTCTCCACCACCTAGTGGTAGAGACCTAAAGATATTGTAGCTACAACTTACCGGCACTTGAGAGAGTAGATTTTACCCACAAGTTTGACCAGAGAGGTGGAAGGGGGCTTTGGCACAAGGGCAGGAACAGTACTAGATCGTGGTGGTTTAGGAGGACAGCTTTCTCTCTCTCCACCATCAACATGTGAAGGATGTTTCAGGGGTCGTCGCTCAATGCCTAGTTAAAAATGAGTAGAAATGAGAATATTAGTAAAAAAAAAAAAACAGCACTCTAATGTTATCATATCATCTCCATATGTACACATGCAAGCAAATGTGTTTCAAATGTAAACATTTAAGATTGTCATTAGCCTCTTTAATAGGGAAAAACCTGTACTGCTCTTTCATACACGTATCTGATCAGGCAATCATGTGGCAGCAGGACAATGCGAAAACCCATCAACATAATGTTCAAATGCTTCAATTATTGTTTACATCAAATGTCAGAAAAGGAAAAAAAAATTGTAATGAGTTTGAGAGCTTTTCACAGATTGACTAGTTTTTTATGTACTTATTTATTATGTCCAAGACAAAAACAAAAATCATCCAGTGAGCAGCAGTTATGCAGGGTAAACCCCTTGTTGGTAATAGAGAGACCACTCTCTACAAGCAGCGTGATCAGATAAACGCCTCAGAAAGCATAAAATGCTAGAAATGGAGGCTATAAAAGTCGTAGGGGATCAAATTTCTGAAATACTAGAACCAGCTCAATTCAGCACCAAAAACACAATCACAATTTTCCTCATTCTGATGTAAACCTGAATGAAGATCTTGCCCCTGTATGGTGTGTCTGTATAGTTTTATGCCTCGTGCTGGTCTCACATGATTGGCTAATTAGACAACTGCATGGATGATCAGAGAATCTACACAAATGTACAATGATTGCCAAATTTTAAATAAAAAGGTTCACAACAATGTCATAACTAAATCTGCCATATTGAAAAACTGTAACAGCAATGTCTCTATTTATAATTGAATCCTATCCCAATGCAGCAGAAACTGTCAAGATTAAACAATGCTGGACATCACAGAAAGACATCAGAAAACCCAGTTCACCACAGTCACACAGGGCTCGGCAGGAAAAGGGCCCAAGGCCACCATCCTGGTCCCCAAACTCCCCAGATCCCAATCCAATCAAACAAACATGGGATGCACCAGACAAACAAGTGCGATCCACCGAGGCCCTACCTCATAACCCACAGCCCCAAAGAAATCCGCTGCCAGACGCCACAGCAAACCCCCAGAAAGCCAGGTTCCAAGGGGCCACAGCCACCCCAGTGAAACAAGGGGAACCCAAAACCTAGGTGGTTTTCATTTTAATGGTTTTAATGTTATGGCTAATCAGGGTTAGTTTCTCATAACCTCATACATTCCTGGTTGCACTGTTGCACTTTTTAATGTATACTATACAGATATAAAAGAGAAATTATTAAAAACCACTATATCTTGCCCAGATAAGAACAGATTCCTTTCTGAGTCTGGTTCCTTTCACTGTTTCTTCCTCATATCATCTCAGGGAGTTTTTCCTTTCCATCAGCACCTCTGGCACGTTCATTAGGGACACACTTCAAATTTATATACTTCTGTGAAGTTGTTATGTGTCGATGTCCATTGTTAAAATTAATATTCAAATTAAATGTTATTAAATTTAAATATTATAATATGAAATATTAAAATAGGATTGAACTTGTGACATCGAAGTGCAATGCCAAAAAGTCATTTGGCCTTAAAACCTAAACAACACATTGTCAAATGCAATTTGTTTGCCTACTTAACAGAAGAGCTCTACCGTAACGGTATATCACTCTAGTATTCTTACCTCGTGTCACCCGGACATTAAGTTCACTCCGAGCCACTTGCACATGTGGATGTGCACTGCTAGACTGATGTCCCCTATCCTGGGTACTGATGCCATGGTGAAACGAGGCGCCGTTTCGATTTTTTACCTCTACTGCCTGTGATAATGAACTCCATGAACTGTTCATGATCTGCCGTTCAACAGTCTTCCCCTGGGACAGTGTTAAAGACGCCCACTGGGCTGCTGGCTGCTTCTGTGATACAGGGGACACAAAGACTGAATCAGATAAATATGAGAAAGAATACCTTTTCTTTGCAAAATAATTGTAGCGGAAAAATGGGCTGTGGCAAAGCCTTCAGTGCAGATTTATTTTAATTGCTCGCTAGGATGCTGTATTAAGTCGGCTGAAAGTTTTTAAATCATGCACAATGCTCCACTAATTTCCCTAATCCACTTATTCAGAATCTTCACAGGACCTTGACAGATTAACAGAATGTTAGTGTACAACTATTGACATTCCAAGGGAAGGAACAAGGATAACACATTCATCAATACTGTTATTATTCATGCAACATATTACCTTCTTTTGGGCAACATGCCCATGTGATAGGTAGCTACGGTGCAGCTCAGCCACTGTTTGGGGCCGGCTGCGCATCCAGGCACTCAATGTCTCAATGGGTGAACCGTTCACAGACCACTCTGTCACACCAAATTGTCGCAAATGTGCCCGAGCATGGCTGGCCAATGCCTTCCGGTTCTCAAAGGCAAAACCACACAACTCACAGCTAGCATCTAAGCAAGGAGAGAAAAAAAATCATAAACCCGAGAGTATTTAAGGACAAGAATCGGAAGATTGTAAAGCTCCATAAATATATGCATGAATACTTTGTTTAATATAAAATTTAAATACTGTGGAAGTGTAATATTAAGAAGAACATTTTGAGCAATCTAACCCCAAAAAAATATATTCTTACCCATGCGTCCTACCCCATACTTGTCTGTAGAGGTTCTTCCTTTAAATGAAAAGTCCTGTGGTGGGGGCGAGAAGGTTTTTGACTGGGTTGGTGGTGACCTTTGTCCAAGGTGGCCTTCAGTTCCCAGCAACCTCTTCCCAATGGGTTTCATACCAAGAAACTTCCCTGCTAAAGGGGTAGTGGATAGCGCTGTGGGTCCAAATCCATGCTTTGGCTGGCGTGAGCTGGCATGGGGGAGGTTAATAGGTGCTTTTGGTGAGACTCTGGATGACTGATACCCTTGACTGTCCCAGGGAGAGCTGCTGTCTTGATCTGGTTCCTCTTTTACGCTTAACCCAGCAGATGCTGGCATAGTACCCTGATTCCTCATTATCTCCCACAGTGTATCAATAGGTGAGCCATTGACAGACCACTCGGTGATACCCATGTGGCGTAAATGTGAGCGGGCGTGACTGGAGAGGCCTTTGCGGTTCTCAAAATACTCGCCACAGAACTCGCAACGGATATCACGAGAGGGTTCTCTCTCCTGGGTCATTACTGCAAAAATGAACGACAAGAATACACAACAACATATGTTAAAAATAGACAGTAGCACTTTTTAATGATGGATTCTGCCGTGCCAGATTGATATCTCCGTTGTGCTACATATTTGTTTCTACTATTCAAAAGGTAAATACATCACAAATTTATTACTCACATAGGTTGACGGGACGCCCATTATCTGAGCTCATCCAGCTCGGATGCAGTGACTCAGAGCTATATCCTTCATGGCCCTCTCCAGTAACAGTAACTTCCACCTGCTCGGGTTCTGGTTTGGGCTTGACCATTAATACTGTTGAGGAGGTGACAGGTGCTGATACCGCCATCTTGGCTGGCTGGTGTTGATTGAAAGAGAATGTCTGATGGCCTAAGACACCTCCTTGTGCAGTAGAATACCGGTGTAATGTCCGAGGGGGTCCAGGGCTCGGAGTGGATGAGCAAGTTTTCACAGGTTTCAGGGGCATGACGCATGGTAAACCTCGGCGGGTTATGAGGTCACGTAGTGTGTCGATGGGTGAGCCGTTCACAGACCATTCAGTAATGCCCAGCTGACGTAAGTGAGAACGGGCATGACTGGAGAGGCCTTTGCGGTTCTCAAAAAGCTCACCGCAAAACTCACAACACACATCTTTCATTGGTTCAGCTATAATTATAAAGGTAAAAAAGAA
>JAAGKR010002036.1:49403-105738 GCA_011419295.1 Clarias macrocephalus | reverse complement strand
TTTTTTTTTTTGACATGGCATGCTGCAATTAGAGCTAAAGGTAGTCGAACAGTATATTAATGAGTGCAAATGTGGTTTCGTTTATGGCCAGGCAGTGTGGTTCTTACAAAAGTGCACACAACAAGAGGAAATATCTCATTAAATAAAAGAACGGTCTGTCCTTCTGCTTATACCTAGGTCAGCATGCCTTAATGCCTTATCAGAATAATATATAGCAGAGCACCATCAGAGGCACCAATGCAAGCAGAAAAGGAAAAGAGGTTGAGGAAAGGTCTAATTATCACTGTTCATTTTTAATGAACTTGTTCCCCAGAGGCAGTGAAATGGACTCTCTCCTTATTTTGAGCACATTAATGTTTCATAATATAAAGCCTGGGATGTGAGTTTAGCAGAGAAACCTAAATAATTCATGCTGTTGTGTGAGATTTTTTTAACTATGTGTACAGAAGTGGAGGACACTAACTATATAGAAGTACTGCTTTAAACACGTACACTTATGTAGCCTTCAGCAGGATCTGCTACATGTGCCCTTAACCCTTATGACCAATGCCTGAACCTCTGGGTAAAATAACTCGTGCATGTTTTAGAGCAATTATAAATCCATAAATAACGGCCCTCAGTTCATTTTCAAAAGAAATTTCAAAAGAGACTGGGTAGTCACAGGGGTTATAGGAAGGCAAATGTGGTATAAGAAGTTGGACGAATAAAAATATATTTGCTAGCCAGTGGGGGAATAAAAGCCCTAAAGTGCTTGCCTATTCCTACTGTGGCTGCAGTTGCCTGGTACCTGGCGATCAACAAGACCATCGCACTTTGAAGGTTCATAATACACTCCAATCAACTGATCATTAATTTTATGGAGATAAATATCTGTTGTTGCTGATCTAGTCCTATCCAATTGTCCTTAATTTCATTTGATGTGTTTATCTGCAAGGTGACTGAATACAAGTAATGTGAACCTTTGAAAAGCACTTAATTTTCATCAGTGTTTTTTTACCTTAAGGTGCATGCTCCAACTGTCAGTTCCACTGTTCTGATTTTGAAGCTGGAGCTCGAGACTATCTAACTCCTCTTCCTCACTCTTTACAGCATCCACCGCTTGAGGTTCTTCTTCAGCAGGCACTGGAGGAGGAGAGGGAGCAGGAGGAGGTGCCTCTAGCTGTGTGGTGGAGTCAAATGGGTTCTGTTCCTCAGACGCACCACGGGAGGAGGAGTTGCAGTAAAGCAACAGTGCTTCTTTTAGACTCTCCACTGGAAAAACAAACAGAAGGGAAAAAAAGGAGGAAAAAAGAAAGGCATCAATCTTTTTTTTTATTAATTTCCATCTTCAAGTCATCTGATATTTAAATTCTTACACTGAACAAAGTAGATTTAATAGTCTAACCCTTCAAGAGTTACAGTAAGTGAAAAGGGTTGCGTTACCTAATTAACATTTTATAAAAAAAATAAAATATAAAAAACATACATACTGCTAAACAATGGAAATCTGAGCAAATTCATTTTCAAAACAAGATAACATTATTCCATGAGTTGCATTCAAGTAAAACCTGGACTTTAGATTTTGAAACGATAAAAGAACACAGTTATGAAAGTAAAAACTAACTTTATACCCCTGCTATATTAGTGCTTCACTAAAGCTTGGATACTATTGCTGAAATTTCACGGGAACAAACGCAGTTGGCTCCGAGCGCACCATCATCCATTGATGTACGGCCTTCTTTAAAACCATCAAATGGTTAACTGCGGCTAAGAGTTATGCCTCCTTTCATAAAAAATTCCATTAGTTGAAACTTCGTTTTAAGTCCTAGTCCTAGTTTGATTAACTTGGTGATAGAAGAATTTGCACTCAAACATGCACTGGGGTTATCTCACCCTCTTTAAGCGCAGCATTGAGCAGGACAGCAGCATTAGGGAGCTCTTCAGTGTTTGGGCACACCAGCAATTTTGGTTCTGGGCTGATGTCTCGGTGTCCCACCAGGGCTGCGAGCTCAGCATAGATGTGGAGCTTCTCCTCCAGGCTGAGGCAGATCAGCTGGTCATGACCGCAAAGAGAGTCTGCCAGAGAAGGCGGCACTGATGAAGTTAGATTTGATTGTTTGACTCATGTGCAAGTTAGGATGTTTAATGACTCACAAACAAATATCAAGGAAGGAATTCACAACTATTTTTAAACAGCGATCCTATTTTAAAGGCACCAAATTAACACCATATTTGTGTTAGTTTATTTTTGGTGCATCACCTTGTAGCTTCTGAATTTTTTGGTTCATGGCTTCTGTTGCTCTCCGCTCTTCTTCTGACTCACTTGTAGTGTCCTCCTCCTTCTCATGGCAGCTAAAAAGAGAGGACAGCCTAGATATAGTGCTAAAACTGGGATAAAATATGAAACTATCATACTAACATGATGACTTATCAAAACACACAGGACACCCCACCACCGCGCCACACATGAACCATGTAATAACCTATACGCACATGAGCACTGCTTCTCGGATAAGCCTCATCCAGGCGTTGCGCTCATCTTTGGTTGCTGCATGCACCTCGTACATCTCAGGGCCACTGGAAGAAGCACTGATTAGGAACATGCCTCTCTCTTCATTAGCCACCTCCCTCACTATCAACTTTTGCAGAGAGATCACTGGGCATTTCTGGTCCTGAGAGAAGAGAAAAAGTTAGAAATAAGCACTCACAAAATTCCAAGTCAAAACTGTGTTACTCTAAAGTTTAGTGTCCCACATCTTTTTCTTTTTTGCCTTCTCTTAAGTCATTGAAATGTTCAATGTTATTTATAACATTTGCACATAACTTTGGTATTGTATATTATTCTAGTATCTGAATGAGAAACACAACGATGACCTACAACAGCAGCAAAGATGTATTTCTGGTCCTTTTCCTGGAGGAAGACCAGCAGATCAGTCAGCAGGAGAGCCAGCACATCTGCGAATGAATGGAGGCATGTGGCGTAAAAGACAAACACAGTGGTTGAGGGAACTACGAAATTCGATAGTAAATGAATAAAACTGATGAAAAAGTGTTTGTGTACTACTAACAGGTTTACAATTACATACAAGAAGTAAACCTCGACTGGGCTCATGACCTGCTGTGCAAATGGCTCCTCATTCAACTTTTTGTAAATGAAGAAGAATTAAGTGCGACTGTATGACTGGTATAACTACAAAAGGTCATTAATGGCCTAAGGAAAACATTTAGTGGACCTACGCCCATTGTACAGGGCATAAAATACCTTATCTCCATCACAAATGCTTTGAGCATGTTAGATTTGTGAACATGCAGCTATCAGCAGGAAAAATCATTAAAATGAGGTTTTGACTGAACAACTGAGCTTTAATCAGGGCAAAAAAGAGGTCAGTTTAGCCGATTCAAACATTTAAACACAACTAGGGATGTCCCAATACAGAATATTTTACATTTACAGAAAGAAAATTCTTATTACATATTTTAATCATCTATAATTCTGTAAATAATCATATCCATTTGGCACCGCTGTCAATGTTAGAAGGGCAAGCATGAATATTTTAGAAACTGCCAGCTTCTGTAGCACGTTTCTGTCATGTCATGAGTGACACAAAACGAGTTTTAATTCCACCACAGCTAATTGAGCGCATTCTCAAAGAAGCACATTTTCACTGAAGTCGTTGGCATTCACATTGGCGATATTTTCTGAGCTAATGTTTTGTTAGTCTCTTTGTTGTTGCGACAAGGAAGACATCAAAGTCGTCAACATTGACGCCGCTTTGACACATGTGGGAGGAGAGGCAATTTATGGAGTGAGCGCCAGTTGTCACAAAGGGGTATCGGTGCTCTAACGTCAGAACTATTTTACAAGTACACGCACAAGTGGATGAGGATAGTATCAGACTGATTCCCAATACCGGTATCAGTATATCCCTAAAATATAAAAAGATGTAAGATAAAAGAAAAGGCCACTGTTTTTGAACATAATGCCACTTCTTCATGCACTTTGTAGAACTGTTCTAAAACCAAATGACTAGAAATGGAGTAATAACCAGAAGAAAATTTTGTAGCACTTCTGTAAACATTATTTATTACTGGTGAAAGGGATGACGTTGGTCATAGAACTGGCTATGTAACTACTAGGCAAGCATGTAAACGTAATCTGTATAAAGCTTTGAACTGTGAGGACTGTTTAACATAACAAGTCAAGTAGATATGTCACTCTTGTCTTTTCTCATAAATAAGAGTAAGACGAAGTACACATTTATAATAATGCAAGTTCAGGCAGCAGAATAACTGTGTGCACATGAAAGTAACATCTTGACAATTCTTAATAACGCTAATCTGCAGATAAACCTGTCAATAAGACCTTTATGTGCATGTGCAGGATCAGGGAAGGCTCAAGAAATAAAAAAATAATAATAATTCCTCACCAGGAATAATGGTCAGGAATCAGTAGGCCAATAATACAAACTAAAGCAAATGTAACCACTAAAAACATTACCTAGAGTGTATTTATTTAAACGGAGCATTAACTTGTTTTTATGTTATGTCTTTTCGATTATGTACGCATGGGAGCCTTGGAAAAACCATCGGATGTGCCTGTGACCCAGATCTAGTAAACGTGAAAAGGACAAAAAAAAGAAGAGTCTGAAATGTGGGTTAGATGGGGAGGGAGCGAATAAAAGGTCACGCTACTAAATCATGTCCACTTTGTATGGATTCGGTTGCTACAATTCATTCATTTATCTGACCTTTGAGTCTGCCGGTGGCGGTCTTCCAAAGGAGAGGGCCATGATGAAGCAGCGTACGGCCATTGGTCATGTCGTGCTTACGGAAGGCAGCACCGCTCTTCAGTCTGGCTAAGCATTTGCTTTCCATGCGGCCGAGCACATCGCTCAGCCATTGACTCTGCTCTCTCTCGCTCACCCGCACATCCACCGCTGAAATGAACTCTCGCACCAGAGACAGGGCGCCAGAGATATCGGCATGCTCCTGTGTAGCCTCTGATGAAGACAAACAACAAATTAGACAAAGAGAGAGAGAAAGCACAGATGCTAAAACGAATACAGAGCCACACTGCACTATTTATTACTACATTATGCGCATTATCCATCTGAGCCCAGCTAGGGAATGCGGAGACCAATGGTGACCATTGTAGTTATTCCTCCAGTCAACATTCACACACTCATTCACACACTACAGGCAGTTTGGGAACGCCAATTAGCCTAATCTGCATGTCTTCGGACCGTGGGTGGAAACTGGAGGAAACCCACCAAAGCAACAAGCAAATTCCATGCACACAGACCCCAAGACGGGAATCGAACCCAGAACCTGGAGGTGCAAGATGACAGTGCTAAGCACTAAGACACTGCGCTGCCATACATTATGCATTTAATGTGCTTTAATATGAAGCTACAGCTTTTTTATACTGAAGCAATGTATCGGTACATGTTAGGCAAAGTGGATGTACAGAGATCTACCTTCTGTGTACTGCAGTAGCCTCTCTAAAAGTACTGGATACTTTGTGATTCGTTGCGTCACTAACAAAATGCATTCTGGGATCTCTCGTCTCTTTACAAGCGAGTTGCTGCTCTGTTGCTGTGGAGATAACAAAAACTGTACAGTTAAATTGAACAGGTGATGATTATGCTTCAAGTATAAGTGAGTAGAGATTATAAAACTTAAACAAAATTAAAGCCAGTTCCCTCATGATAATATAAAAAAAAATTTATGACCACTGGCATAGGAACATTTAATACTCACCTTAATAAAGAGTTGAAATCTTTTGTTCTGCTGCTGAAGCTCCTTGAAGAAGCTGACAGCTTCGTTGTGGTGGCTGCAGAACTCTCCGTAGACCCGCTTCATGTTCTCAGCATTGTCCTGAGAGAACTACACAAACACACATGGGAATTAACTAATTAAATTATCGTTTTTTTTGTTTGTTTGTTTACTTATAAAAAAAAAGAATTTAAAAAGCAACTAGGATTTCAATCAACATTTTAGTTGCTTACCTGCTGCAGGAGGATATCACCCACATTGTGAATGAGGTAGTTCTTTTCATTGTCAGGCTGAGTGGAGTTATTCCGGCGCTCCATCATGGCGGAAAGGAAGTCCCGGTGCAGGACGAGAAGCTCATCCAGGCACGGGAATATCCGACCGATAGTCTCTGCATCCAAGCCCAGTTCCTCGCGCATGCCTCGCCTAAACACCTCCGCCATGATGGTCAGCGTTTGCATGTGATGGAGCTCTGTGTGCATTAGTTCTAAACCAGAAAATACACATCAGAAAAACATTAACAACAATCTCTGCATGAGCCTTTGTACAACTAGAATCAATAAAGTAGTGAGCATTTTTGTACACACTGATTTCCAGAACACTTAATTAGCTAATATTTTTTCATCGTGACATCCCAATATTACAAAGGAGTTCTCTTGGGCACAAATCTACAGTATCCAGGTGACATTATCCACTGAAAAAGAGTGAGCATAAACACTTTGGGAAGGGAACATCTTTAGGGCATCATCCAGAACAACAGGAAGTGAGTCACAAGCAAGAAGATCTGAGCAGAAATATTACTGAAATTATTCAGCTGCTTGGATTAATTCATTTGTTTATCAGTGGGTTCAACATGATCTTGTATTTCTTATTAAACACAGTTACTCAAGCTGATCTCTTGTGCGTACCGTAGATGACATCCTGTCTCTTGATAGTGCGTTTTTCCTGCTTCTGGCAGAACTCAGGTTCCACAGCTAGACTCCATGACTCTGCCTCTAGATACAGAGCGTCTGTCCCAAAACTGTTCTGTAGCGGGGCGTCGACAGTGTCTACAGGAAGATAGACAAGCAGACAGACAGATCAACTGATTGATTCATTCATTCATTCATTCAGTCACCCATGGTAAAAACACAGAACTGAAAAAAAGATCACTTTGTTTACCTTCGACGAGGGAGGACTCAGTGGAAGTGGAAGATTCCACGTTCTGCAGGAACTCCTCTGACTGACCATGGGATCTCCAAGACGAAGAGTCATTGTCTCCATCTGGGCTCTCTGCAAGCCTGGACACAAAAGAAATCACACAAATCAAAACAAGGTTTTTTTTAAGCTTTATGATGAAAAGTTATTACTTATTTGATATAGACATGTACTGTATGTTCTAACCATTCTGGGACTAATGGGACACTCCTGGATAGCGGACATGGCAGGGTTGCAGCGTCTCTCCTGTCCCGTGGAGTCATTACAGGGAGGGAGGACGAAGTGGATATCTGAGAAGACGAGATGCTTTCGCGCAATACAAAGTCTACACAAGACAGAGAGGTAGATAAGAAAAGAAAAAATAACCCTGACTGTAGGTAAAGCAGAGGATGAGTCTCAAACAGACATGAAAGATCAGCCGAATCAGTTTCCTTATACAGTACATGCTACCATTCTCAGTAGCGTCACTTCTGTCTTTGTGTGGTGACTCACTTTGAGGCAGTGTAGCTGCTCGGGCCTTCTTCACAGAAACTGTGTATTTGTCCTGCACTTTCTGTACAGCAAAACAGACACATAGCATAAAGTAAGAGCAAAGCATAGAACACACTCTCAGACCACCCCACAATCATGTCTAATGGGCAAATGTATTACTACTTTGAGCTTAACTATTAAACCTGGACTATCTGTGAGTTTTAGCTACAGTACACACACTTATACACACCCCCATGACTACAAACACGCATACAAAAACAAACCTTGAGGCACTGTGCTGCAGATTCTTTACAACCCTTATGGATGCACATGGCACAATCTGGAAAAACATGGACAAACCAAACCACAAATCATCAAATGAAATGTAAATATGGGTGCTGGATATGCTAGATTTAATAATTGTGCTCCATTGTAAATTATACAAGGGGCATTCAAGACAACCCAGGACTTGTATACCTGATGAAATTGAAGCCATAAAACCAATTCAGATTTATAGAAAATTTCAAGCACAGTACAGTGATGAGACTCTTCTGTAAAATCAGCAGTAAAACATTTGAATGGTGCAAACGTTTAACGTACATCGATCCCAGCTAAGGTGCCTCGGAGTCCACTGCAGTCGTCCCTGCGTGTGAGTGAAGTGTCTGATCCTTGATAAAAATTGACATATCTTGTTGCACACTTGTGTCTGTCTGTGGGAACTGTACACACAGTCAACACCACTTGCACATTATAGGACCTCGGCTGAGAGCTGTTGCCACATCCTTGTCTAGTCCTGATCTCGCTCCATGCCACTTCCACATGTTTGGGCCATTAAAGGATTCCTCGGAGGCCGGCATTTCAAGCATTCCATTTTGATGGAATCCAAGCACTAGTGAAATGCCGGGATGAGTGTTAGTGTTACGGGGATGATATAAAGAAATAAATGTAGGTTTTACTTATTTAGGTTTTAATTATGTTCTGTTTTTCTCCAAGTCAAGTCCTGGTTTGTCTGGAGCACCCCGCATATTCATTAAGGGTCTTAAGGAACACTTTAAACTTATACATTATTTAAACTAAATACAATCCAAATAATAATTGTTAATTTAAGGCTACCCTATTTACAAATATCAGTATTATAGACTGTCCAACAGAATACAAGCAACATGGCTGATTGTTAAAACAGGACAAAGCACTAGTTCACTCACTGGTGCAGTGCAGAGTTTCCTTCCCACTGACAGGTTTGTCACACACCTCACAAGCCGAAGTCCCCAGAACAGGACCTGCTGCAAACAAGTGTCCGTTGGCCTGTTTTTCTTTCACTTCCTTCTCCTTCGCTTTTCCCTTAGAGAACCAAGAAAAAGCCATTCCAGGATTAAACGGCGCACGTAGCTTTGGGCGTGACTGTCCACGCTTTCTACTGTATGTGCTCACTCTTTTATATCTAATGGCTGTGAAACAGAAGCAGCCATGTAAGAGTCTGAAGAGACCGAGTTGACATGAACAGGCGGGGTTAATGATTAAAGTGGAAAGCTGGGACTTGGGACTGATGTTTTTAGGATGACTGCTTAGCCTTTAGTCAGCTGTCACCCGTATGGGTACTCGAGGTACAGTATATTTAAACTAAGATTCTTTCAGCTTTAAGATCGCGCTGAGGATATATACCTTCTTGCTGCGTGTACTGTACATTCGGCTTTTAATGAAACTGAAGGTGCGGCTGACTTTGTATTTTTCAGGCTCAGTCTTGGAAGGAATAATGTATTTATCCCATCCCTCCTCTTCGATTCTGGGGAAGAGAGAAAAAAGCAATTTTATATGTACACAGTGTGGAAGGTTATTGTATCTAATCCTAGTTCCAGGACTCAGTGGCAGACCTCCAGGGTTTCCTTCAGACCTAATGAAGTATTCATATTTTCATTTCCTTGCCAAGTACCTATAGCATTATTCCTCAGCTTGTGATCATCACTCCCCATAATCCAAATGGATGGATTGTCAGATGCAGCTCCCCAGCTGTGCCAAGTTCAAATAAGCTGCGCGAGTTTCACTAAGCAAGCCTTACCATCAGTCAATAGTGCATTTATTGCTGCTGCTGAACTGCACTTCTACAGTACACTCTGATCATCAAAACACTCCAATTGGAAGCTATCAGCACTTTCTACAAGGGTAGGGTTATTATTCAAGAATCAGAAACTGCCATTGAGCTTTCTCACGTCTGGTGCCAACTTGACTTTGTTCCAGCATAGTAAAGGCACTCACCCTTTCTGGTATAAGAAGTCTTTTAGTGTACTTTTTATACTAGAGAGCTCTGCAGATACAGTACAGTATGTCTTGTGTGCACTGCTCTCCTTACTGTGACAACACAGGATTATAGTATGGATAATCAGCAGTATTTATACATCGCTATTGAGATTATGACACAGTTACAGCAAGTGCTTCTTAAAGACGCCCAGGGCTCATAGAGGTTGGTTATTATTAACAAGTTATGAATTCAGAAGATTATGAAATTACATGCAACAGATCTGAAGCACAGACACACGTTTGGACACATGTTTGTTCTAGTTCAGTGAATAGTAATTAATAAAAAATTACAGCCTTTTAAGGCGTGCTCTTGTGGAAAAGAGGAGGACGGCGGTGGCCTTCTCACATGGGAATTAGAAGTACTAAGCAAGGAAATGATCAAAACCCTGCTAGGTCTAAAATATACTGCCCTGGTGGTCTGGATCAAAGTGAGGTAAAACTTCTATATACAAGAACTAGGAAGGGCTATACATCCAAGCTGGATCCATTGGTTAGCAAGTTAACTACTTTTTATTATGAGCCGTAGTAAAGTTTCATTAAATTCAGCATAGTGTGATTTTTAAGTTGAACCTATGTTTATTTATTTATTTATTTATTTATTTATTTGCTTTTCTAAAATCAGTACTATGTAAATCTACCCTAAAGGCAATGTAGTTTGAATTCCTCAAATTCTTTGTTTTTCATCTATGAGACAGATAGTTAGCCAAAGCATTGCTTGCACTAGCCCTTATAATGAAACTTTTTTTCTTTATTCCAGTAGGTACTTTTGAATAGAAACTACCTCACTAACTCAACATCCCACTCGGTTATAAATGCCACTTCCTTATTTGTTCATTTTAACCTTAAAATGTTATTGTGGTTTCAAGAGAGCAATTCCTTTAAACATTTGCAAAGCAAAGGTTAGTTTGGTTCCAGTTAAAGGAATCAATGCAAGTCATGCATTCCTTTCCTTGTTATTAATCAAATATTAGTCACCGTGCTTTCAGTTTAATAACAAGGGCAATCTATTTTACCGGTGGAAACATTCTCAGCATTCACAGCGATTCAAACCTACCTCTTTTAGAATTGCTGTTTTAGTACAGAGGATCTCTCAGAACAGAAAATCTGGTTAGTTAAACCTTTCAAAAAAGTTAAATTAGCAGCAAATGGTTACGCCTCTAATATTTAGTTTCTTTCTTTTAAATATGTGTTAGATGTGCTTCCATGCCAGCAGGTGCATTCTGTGGATGAAAATTAGATGCGTCATATCAAACAATCTTGATGGTTAGATGTGAATGCCAGAGAGCTAAACAGGGCTGCGACATACTCTTTGAGGAATTCGGAGAGCGTGAGGTGTTGGAGCGAATCAGCCAGCTCGACACCAGACTCGTCATCAGCTGACTGAGTGCGTCTACGGAACCTTAACTGCCTACAGAGGTTTAAAATACAGGGCTGAGTGTGTATTAAACTTACAACACCACATAACCACAGTTCGTACACCTCAAACTCTCCACCAGATGGAGCAACTGCACAAGAGCTGAGAAAGAAAAAATAATAATCATTTGCTCCAGTGCTTTCTTCCGCGCACGCACACACACACACACACACACACACACACACACACACACACACACACACACAGTCTTTGCCATTTGAAAACTTCAGGGACATTTTTAAAGTGAAAAAGCCATGATCTTCGTGACTACAACAGGAAGCACTCTGTCTCCAGGCAACCCTGTCGTCTCTGGGACATTTGAGAATCCTATAATCCCAGTCTGTAACACAGACTAAAGAAAAAGGGGAAAAGAGACAAACAGTGGAACAGCAGTCAGAGTATTACCTTTTCTCTTGTGTCTGTTCGGTTAAGCTCAGTGCCCGCTGTTCTGTTGGGAAGAGTTTGCATACAGAGAAAATCAATCAGCACATAAAAATATTAACAATGGTTAATTCCTTAAATATTTGGCTTTGTAAATGGCTTCGTCTACAGATTAAGCTTAGAACTCAGGAAAGAGAAATAAATAAATAAATAAAATAAGACTATTCAAGTTTTCCTTATGCACATGAATAGTCCTTTTTAACTTGAGTGCCCCAATTCACATTATCTTAGCCACACCAAGTAATGTTTTAGCCCCAGCAGAGTTTTTTTTTTTAATGTCTCATGGAAAGGGAAACGATTAGAAAGCATGCAACATGGATATGAAACACAGCAACTAAGCATTATACTGAAAGCTAACCTTAAGAATAACTCTGACGTTAGTGCCACAACCACAATCTAGCATAAAAGCATAGCATAGCCATGAGGTGTCAGCATTCATAAGCAAGTAGAAATCATAACCCACAACTTTGAACATGTGTCTCCACAGTGACTAACTGGTGTTTTTCCCACACACCTCGTCTTGGGCTTGCTTAGAAGAATATTTTCTTTGCATGGTGTAATGCGTCATCAGAAATGAGAAAGAAGTGTTTTGATTTTAAAATCATATAAAACAAAGTTGAACGAAGAATTCTAGGTCACACCATCATTCTGACGATCTTACTCTGATTAGAGTACGTCAGTCAGTGCATACACTTTAATGCAGTACAGGTTTGTGTAATAAAACAATAAATATATAATATTTCCATGAAACTGGAGGAGCATAGTTGACATTTAAAATGTTAAAATGCGCCATCTTGCCAAAAAAACTGAGTCCTGGGATATGCCAGTGCAATCAAGGAAGAAACTCCTAACTGATAACCTGGTCATTCAGTACATTCAGGGCATCAGCAGATTTCATCTTATTGCCACTTAACGTTACAGAGTCTAGACCTGATCATAACAAGAACTACACAAAGAACTACTAGTCTTGTACAGTGGGCACTATGCATGATGGGTACATCGCTTCATGCTCTTTTCTTACCGTGACACCTCATCACTTTAAATATACGGTTGATCTAAATGTAGATCATCGGACCACATGACCCAATCTTTGTGCTCCCTAGCAAATAGAATAGAAGCCTTTTTTCACAGCTTTTTAGGTCCAAACATGTGAGTTCTCATTGTATTGTGCATGTAGGAATGTTCTTACTTTTAATATTAAACTTAGCTTTGATTTCTACTGTTGATTTTTTTTTATTTAATACAAGTTTTTAAGTGATCTCAAATCATGATTATTTGATGACTTATGGTCAATGACATATGGAAGTATATGTTTCCAGACTGTCACAAGTTGTCGCACAAATACGACAATGAGAAGTCATTTTCTCTTCATTTTCTTCAAATAGGAAATGAGACCACTTTTTTGTAAAATGGCCACTGAAGGTCAGCATAAACAAACAAACACAATCACATAAATACTAGGGATGGGAATCATCAGTCACCATCCGATACGATATCATGATACCTAGTTGCCTGTTCTATAATTATAGAATTTCAGAAATATATATACAGTGGAACCTCGGATTGCGAGTAACGTGGTTTATGAGTGTTCCGCAAACCGAGCAAAGATTTTTAATGAATTTTTACTCGGAAACCGATCAAGTATTAGTTTACAAGCGCCAAGTATCACGCATACGACTCTTATTTTGACATCGAGCGTCACTCGTGTGCTGCGGAATTCTTTCAGCATCTCTTATGTGTGTGCATGCGCGTAATTTGACACCGGCACACATGCACAGACGCTCTCTCGCCTTTTCACCCCCTCCCCGGCTTCACAAACACACAGAAGCTCTGCTCTGTCGCGATTCTTTTCAAAGGTAAGGTGCTGGTTCATTTTTTTTTATTTTTAATTTTTTTATTTTTTTACAGCACTGATTCCCTTAGTATGCTCATGCCAGTGTCAAAGAGATTTCTTTTTTTCCTGTTAAAACGGTGTTTCCGCTGTGTTTGTGTGTCCGTTTGTTGTGAAACTTAAAAAGTGATTCCGTTAGTCTGCGCTCATGCCAGTCTGAGAGATTTCTTTTTTTTTCCGTTAAAACAGTTTTCCGCTGTGTTTGTTGTGAAACTTAAAAGGTGATTCCGTTAGTATGCGCTCAAGCATCAGAGATATTTCTTTTTTTCCTGTTAAAACGGTGTTTGCGTTGTGAATATGTGTGTGTGTGTGTGTGTGTTGTGAAACTTAAAAAGCAAGGTGGGGAGAGGGAGGAGGAGTGTTGCTGTGTAAAACGAGGCGAGGGAAGGGGCTAATTCCACACACACACACACACACACACACACACACACACACACACACACACACACACACACACACACACACACACACACACACACACACACACACACACACACGGTGCCTGCGCACACCAACAGAAACACTTATCTGTCAGGATTTATTTTTACTTTTTTTAAAGGTAAAGTGCAGATTATTTTGTTTTATTTTCATTTTATAGATTGTATTAATTATTTTTATGTATTTAATTTTTGGGGCTGTGGCACAAATAATTTGAGTTTTCATTATTTCTTATGGGAAAATGATGATTTGGTTTACGAGTGTTTTGGAACACGAGCCCACTTCCAGAACAAAGTATGCTCGTAATCCAAGGTTCCACTGTAATTTGATAAATAATCAATATTATATTTTTCACCAGTTTGTAACAATTTTAAACTAAAAATAAATTATGGGTAATTGAATGCAGCCTCTTCCTTATAGCAAGTTTTCTTACTTAAAAGCCACACGCTACAGTTAAACAATACAAACTAGAAAAGCAAAATGTTTACTAAAAGGCACATATCTCTGTCACCTTTCACATTTTTTAATAATGTAAATCCATAAAAATGTGTTTCTTTTGCAGCACACAGACGCTTGTGCGCTTGGGACAGAATCGTTTATATCGTGATCGACTGGTTCATATCTATTATAAAAGGTTAAAAATTGTAACCAAACGATTTTAGAGTTGCCAGCATAATGAATTGTTGTTGCCCCCCCCCCTTATATTTTATTATACATTACTGTAGACTGAAGATCCTCATCAAGCGAGTCATCAAATAGTTTCATGTGTTTTAAAAGTGACTAGGTTATTTATTTATTTTTAATATTCTTTTTTGCTTAGCAGCACGGTGGCTTGTTGCCAGCACTGTTGCCTTGCCTCTCCAGGTTCTAGGTTCGATTCCCGCCTCAGGTCTGTGTGCATGGAGTTTGCAAGTTCTCCCCATGTTTGGTGGGTTTCTCCGTTTCCCTCCCACAGTCCAAAGACATGCAGATTAGGCTAATTGGTGCTTCCAAATTGCCCGTAGTGTGTAAATGTCCGTGAGAGTGTGTGTGTATGTGTGTGTGCCCTGCGATGGATTGGCACCCTGTCCAGGGTGTACCCCCTGTATACAGGATAAACAGGACATACAGGATAACCATTTTTCTCAATAATGTATAAGCCACTGTAGATAAAGCTTGTGCAATAGACCCAAACTTGGTTGCAATAGAAATCATGTGTTACAAAAATTATACCATCATTTTATTAAATTATTAATTATTATATTTAGTCATGCTTCATTATTCTTATTATTTAATTAGTTTACACAAAGAGCAGTTTCCCACAACCACATAAACATAAAACACACACACACACACACACACACACACACACAGGGAGACTCAGAGTCCCAGCAGCAGCATGCACATTATTTCACTGTGTGAAGTGGGATGGGGAGACGGGCAGCAGTGGGTCGCAAGTACTTACTAACAGGATTGAGCAGAGACAGAGATTTAGACAGAGACAGAGCCTGTAGGAGAGATCTGCTGCCACTGCTGTTGCTGGAGAGGACGCCATCTACAGAACACAGCGAACATTACACTCACTGCAGCCCGGCACTACACTATACACGCTGGCTCAGATATTTTATTTAGGATCGCAAATAACGCAATGGGATAAACAGTGTGGCTAAACCCTGGGTAGCTATTGATTTACAAACAAGAATACAGAACAAGGGGAAGAACAATATGCAAATGTGTTTTTCCATTCTTACTAGGAAACTGATGGAAAAGTCAAACTGAAAGCAAATCTTGCCTGACGAACAGAATCGTCCAACAAGTAAAATGTCTCTTTAAAGCAAAGAGATGAAACTATTTAAAATACTGTACAATATGAATATGAACACAAAACAAAAGAGTGCTTGTGAATGACAAACTGCACCACCATTACTGTTTAAATGCAGTTGGATTAGTAGACATGAACCTGCAGAGAATATCTGGAAAGTATCAGGCATCACTCACTATTTGCAGAAAAGATCTGTTCTTTTTAAGTGTAAGACATAATCCTAAATCTTCTTTTTATTATGATTTAATGAAAGGTTTAATTGTCTTCAACTGGCGGAAGAGATTTCCATACAATATAATACGGCTTTCTTGTCTCCACATTTGTTGTTTGTCTTGCTCCTTACACAACATGATCTTTGTGTGTACATACAGTATATATCTCAAAAGGTAACATATCATACCAAGACCTAAACAAATTCAAGAACAGAAACAAAAGTACAGTGATTTGTAGCTTCAGGACCAGGACGACTTGCCATAATTGATGGAACCATGAATTCTGTGCTCTACTAAAAAATACAGAAGGAGAATGTCCGCCATCAGACCTCAAGCTCAAGCGCACTTGGGTTATGCAGCAGGACAATGTTCCAAAACACCAGCAAGTCTACAGTCTAAAAAATGGCATGACCTTAAACAGGCTTTTATACTCAAAAAAACATCCACTGTGGCTGAATTCAAACAATTCTACAAAGAAGTGTTGGCCAAGATTCCTCTGCAGCAATGCGAAAGATTTATAGCCAGTTATTGCAAATGTTTGATTGCAGTTATTAGGTTTAGTGGCTGAACCTTTTTTTAATTATAAATGACTTTTTCACATAGGGTCAGGCAGGTCAGGACTGTTTTGTTCCCTGAATATATGACAGAGCGTACGCTTTGGTCATTTAAAAACTGTATTTTGTTTGCTCATTTATGCAATTATTAAATTTATTAAATAATATTTATCAATAATGTGGCAGCAGAGCAATGCTTAATAAAATCAGATACCGTGCATACGCATTTGGTTAATGTTCACATAAAACATCAGAATGCAGTAATTATGTCAGGGACACTGGGACTTACAGTATGACTGGAACTTGATTATTAATATCAGATGGGCTGGTTGAAGTAGTTCAGAAATTGCTGCTCTCTGGGATATTCACATACCGTCTCTAGTCATTTGGTCCGAGTTGAAAAAAAAAAATGCACGACACTTCACTGATGTAGCAGAAAACCACATCAGGTTCCAAGGACAAGAATCTGAAGTCACAGCAGTCACAAACTGACCAAAACTGCAACATTAAAACCGGATAAAAGATCACCTGGGCAGATGAATCTCTATTTAAGCTGCAACACGCAAAAGCCGCTTCATATCCATCAAGCAAGATCCTCAGCATATCTGGACACACTTTCACAGACGATTTAAAAAATGTGACCGTAAGTTCGGTGTACTTCATTGGCCTTCCCACTCACCAAATGTAAATCCAATAAGGTACAAGGGATGTGTCACTATGCACTATGTGGCAGGTGCAACTATCTTGTGATGCAATCATGTGGACATTAATCTCAAAGGAATATTTCTAACACCTTGTGGAATCCATGCAAAGAACTACAAGCAACAAGGTGTTGACAGCACAGTGTTCCTAATAAATTGTCCTGTGCAGTGTCTTGCAGTGAGTTGCTGAGGAACATTACATTACATGCTGTTTTTTTTTTTTAATAAGATGCAATCCTACAACAGTTTTTTTTATTATTATTATAAAGGTTGCACATGTTTTACATGCACAGATTATACCAGGAAATAAAGGCCGCACAAGTCTTGGGAGGAGCTTCATGTTAATATGCAAATCCTCCACGAGATGAACTTATTGTTCTTAAGCAAAGCAGCGCATGCAGCATGTTTTGGATAGATGACGAATGTCAAGAACACTCCACAATGCACTTCCTTTATGTCTTAAATACTGTACGACAACAAAAGGCTTTTTTTTTTCTTAAAGCAGGGAGTATAACTCTGCACCGTCTCTACACACCAACACTTAACAGTAAATGAATGACAAGAATGTTTTCTATCCTTACATTATTTACTTCTATAACTGGTTTAACTGGTTAATTCTGTAATTGACGTTATCTCCTCCCCCCCTCCCCAGTATTGTATTTACAAGGTTTAACAGAACCCTAACCTTACACAGAAAACATTTTTGATGCATGCATCTTGGAATTTGAGTTATTAGCAAATTATTAGGAAAACGTCGGCATAGCCAGTAATATGCTGGGAAATGAAAGGGAGAAAAAAAAAGTAGAAGCTCAAACCATTGCTGAGGTCAACAGGAGGACGAGGAGTGTCTCGGTTGGACCGGGGAGACAGCAGGCTGAGTTTGGGTGACGAATAAGAATATGAACGGTGACGCACACCTTGATCTGCACTCCCGGAGTCCTAAAAAGAGAAAAAAATTAAGTATAAAAAGTACATTATAATTGCCAAAACAGACTTCAAGAATAAGACTCTATTGTTGTTAGAATCTATTAGTCCAAATAGAATAAACAATCCATTAAACCTTAAAAACTAAACAGTCAATAAACTAAAATGTCTTCTTCATATTTTTTGTTTGGACATGTACAGTACCACTTGCAGCAATTTTAAGATCTTGCCACAGATTTCTGATTACTGAACTGTAGGGGTAATTAAGGACATCCATTTCCCCCTGGGTTTAGCCACTGTAATGTTGCTCTGGCAGTGAGCTTTGGGTCAGTGTCCTGCTGAAAGACAAACTTCCTCCTTAGCTCAATCTTCCTGGCAGAAGGGTGCAGGTTGATCCTGACCAGACTTCTAACAAAAGATCTCTGTTACATGATGTTTTCCACCAACAGATTTTATTACTGTGGTTTGCCTGCACTACAGTGAGCTACAGAATTATTTGGCAACCTTGCTGAAGATCAAATGTTATGTAGAAATGTGAGGTCCTAATTTGTATTGTCTTACACTAAATATGCATGAGTGCAAGCTAACCATTTATAAACCAAAATAATTTTGAACAAAGTCCTTATAAGTGGTTAAGAGATCGTACTGTAAGTATTTGCAAATAAAAACATGAGGTGGCATATTCATATTCCCGAATTAGATTCAGGAATATTCAAAGGTTTTACAAATGAAATAAGGAAAAATGTGTTGATCAGACAGTGGTTATAAAAATAGATATATATTAACGGTCAGGGCAATAATTAAGAAGTTTAAAACCCCTGAAGCTCTAATAAACCTCCACACACATTGAGGAGGTTAGAGATGGCAGCACTTTAGGTTCACCAAATCTACAATTAGAGACGACCTCCATGTCCACAAACATTTGGAAGACGAGTCTTTTTTATTTTATTTTACTTAATCTAAACCATAAGTACCTAGAAGTGGCAAGACATAACATGAACTTTAAATGGAGCTAGATTCTATCTAGTCTGTTGTGTGCAAAGAAATGGTGAAAACTTTAAGTTGAACAAACATTGTGTTTAAAACATCTAAAACCGTGTAAAACTTGCAAACTCGGTTTAAATTCCTCACACAGAGAATGCCACAATTTGATTTGATCAAATTGTTGGTTAGCAATCTGCCATAGTGAAGATGGTTTAAACCTAAAAATTAAAGTTTGTAATGGGATCCTGGAGATGCGTGATGCTCAGTGGTTGGTTGCTGGTCACTTTGCTAAAGAAACAACTAAATTTTTTTATATGCATCTTTAGGCATCGTTAATTTACTGTAACACACATAATTTAATTTAATTTAATTTACTATGAAGAAATGATGGGTGGCTTTTACACAGGATTGAATAAGCTGTAGGTTCTTCCAAGCCACCATATAATTGTATTGTAAATAATGGATAAATATAATATATACCCTATTATAAATAAGTAATCCACTGAAACTGTTAACAGTATGTGTGATCCTTCAGACCTAATATGATTCAAATATATTAAATATTACTGCCTGTTGCTCAGCTCTAAATCAGCATTGCGGTGTGCGTGTGCATGCGTGTGTGCGTGCGTGCGTGCGTGCGTGTGTGTGTGTGTGTGTGTGTGTGTGTGTGTGTGTGTGTGTGTGTGTGTGCGTGTGCGTGTGCGTGTGCGTGCGTGTGTGCGTGTGCGTGTGTGCGTGTGTGCGTGTGCGTGTGCGTGTGCGTGCGTATCTGTACCTTTGGGGAGGCATGGTTACAGTGAGAGGAAGCAGAGTGAGAGCGAGTGCAGCTGAGGTCTGAGGATGGATTAAAGCTGTCCTGCTTGTCTCCGTTGTCCTTATTTTCAGATGATATCTGAGGAAGAGGCTTCTTCATAAGCAAGTCAACATCCTCCTCCTCACTGTCCATTTCCAAGGCCACAAGATTTGGGCTTTGTGAAAGTGGGAAAAGTTACATTGAATAAACTGAATAAAACAAGAAGTTCAGTCAATGCCAGCAAATACTTTGGTGTATATACTGTATTGTTATTAGCTTAATGTCTACCATTCTATAGAAAGTACAGAGACTTTTCTCCTTCCAAGGGTCTGGCTGCATGTACAGATTACATTTAGGCAAAATCAAGGCTTTAGTAATTATTTTGAAACTTGTTTTAACAGAAACAACTAACGCAGGAATCTGAGTGTGACAGATGCAACACTTTGCATCAATGACAAAGGTGTAAACTTAACTTTGGGGGGTCCAGTTTAAAGGAGCTTTGCAGATCCTCTTACATAACCTGCATTTTTTCCTAAATATTAACTTCAAGTAAGTAAACAAAAATGATGGACTGATGAGCGAATGCCTGTTAATAATGTAGCTGTTATAAAACAAACTAACTTGTTTCTCCAATGTTTCACAGCACTGATTTGATATTCATGTACATTTCTTTTTCAATGTTAGCCGTTTAAGCAGTTACGCCATATATTATTGTTCTCCCTGTCAAAACAGGTTATTTCACTGATTAGTTCTGTGTGGCTGAAGAGTTGTGCTAATTTCACCTGACAACTAGAGAAAAACTGCCTACAGTATGTGACAACAGTATTCAACTTCTCAATCCAATTGAAAAAAGCCAATAGAATTCTGTTGGATGGGGGTGAAGAAGGCAGTAGCAGTAATGAAACAGTCTCCTGTACATGATCTTCATGAGGGCACGGATTAAACAAGCAATACCAGATAACTGCAGGCGACTCTATGCTCAGCCGCATCTAGCAGGTTTTGAAAAATAAAGTATTTCATAGTAAATATCGATTGCTGTATGCCAATTTCATTGTGTAAAATAACAAATTACTCTAATTACCTTAATTGTCATTATTTTAAACATTTGAGAATATTATCAAATAAATAACTATACTGATTATATATACGCTACTGATTTTTAGCAGATGAGAAGCTGTGCATACTCACCTAATTTCATATGATTCAGAAGGTGAGCTGGCATTGTGATTGTCATGTTCACTGTGGCAGCTACTACGGAGAAACCGGTCCAAGACCAGTCCTGCTGAAGAAGTGGGAGAGAAATGAGCGAGGGATGGAGAGAAAGGACGAGAGAACGGACGCTGTGCTTTCATCCTTTCAACTCTGACAGCAGGTGATGAATCAGTGGCAGAGCTGTCATTGGTCACTGCAGCAATGTTGTACTTCCTGTGCAGTTCATCATTCTGAAATAAATAAATTTAATTTTAATTTTATGGATTTAATGGATGGATGGATGATTGGTTAGATAGGCCTACAGATCCAGACTAGCCAAAATACTGTGGTTTAAATGTAAACAAAAACAATTCTAGATCTAAAGACCAAAAAGCCCATATGAATTAAACACTGACCAAGTCTTTAAATTAAAAGCCTTTATGAGGGAAGATAATTAGCTCACAAAAAAACACTACTGCATGGTTAATCCGTGTGTTGATTAATTAATTATACTCGGCAGATTTAGATTGATTTAGCATTTAAATGCTCCCTCACTCGCACATACACCAAACATACACACGCACAAACACACACACAAACACACACCTTTCCAGTGCGGTTGATCATGGCTGTGAGTCTGGCAGCAGTGACGTCTGTAGACTGACCCTGGAATGGAGAGCTGGAACCTGAAGGAGAGCACGACTTCTCTGTGAAAGCAAAAAGAAAGATTATTAAAAATTATTAAAACAATGGTCCATTTGCCCCAAGTGACATATAATGAAACTGATAAGAGACTTATGATTGTGATAATGATTGTTCATGAAAACTCCTTTAGAAAGTACATAGAGATAAAACAGGCACCAATTAAAGAAAAAAAATGTGGCCCTGTTATACTGAGAGCGTATTTTCCCATCCACATGCGCAAAGGCTCACTAAAGAGCCCGATGACTATGAAAATTTAATAAAATCACACCTACGGTACCATATCTCAGGCAAATTAAATATCTACGAGATACCTTGAAACAAACGTGTAAGAAACCTTTTAGGACCAATTTTATGGACTTCTATGCTAAAGCACACTGAGGCTGTCTTGTGTCCAGACTCCTTAACAAAACACATTATGCTGTTTTTTTTCTCTTTAATTTACCATCTATCAGTATGTCTGAAAAGTACCATTAACATCCTGACAGCTGGACTCTACTGTATGTTGCATTTTTTTTTCACTGTTATTTTTTTTTACTAGCAGCTGAAAGTTTGGCAAAAGAATTGGTCCTCATATACGATCACACAGGGATATATAGACAAAGTAGTTGGTAGAAGATTTTGTGTCCTCATATGAGAAAACTTGGGTCCCAAGAGGTTAAAAAACAAAATAGCAATTATATCAATACCACATTAGTCCTGTCGGTTTATGGTACACTTCCATAAAAAATGTTTTAAAATGTTTAATACTCCACACTGGCTTGTTTAAAGAAAACATTTTCCCCCAAACATTTATAACATATGAAACTATTAGTGCTTTAAATTGTTTGACTACCATACATTGTGGAAACCCATAAGGAAGGAATGGATTTATGTGCACAAATTATTACAGGAAAGGAGAGACAACGCTGATGTCGGCTGGAGTCTGAGTTGGCTAGATAATCAGTAAACATATGTATCCTGCTTTTAAACAGCCAAGTAGTAAAAGTCTCTCACAGTCTGTGTCTAGTTCTCCCGCTGACACATGCACACACACGAGAGAGAGAGAGAGAGAGAGAGAGAGAGAGAGAGAGAGAGAGAGAGAGAGAGGTTGATGTCTGGCCTGTTGTCTGGCTGGCTGGCTAATGTAAAGGAAATCCTGTTCATCCAAGGGGAATTTCCTTATTCATGCAGCCAGCACAGCCAACACAACCTAGTTCTACAAAAGCTGACAGTCCTTTCTTGATTATGTAAAGCAAAACTATGGTAAATAGAAACATGAATGTGTGCGCACACAAATTATCCGCATGCTGGTTAAAATTTCTGTTTCATCAGTGCATTCAACGTCACTGCTGTGCAGGAGTGAACGTGTTACATTTGTATCAGTTTATTTGTAACTGGGGTGCGGGCAAAAATAGACCCAACACTTTTGATTTGCACAAAAAAAAAAAAAAAAAAGCAGTGCAATGTAAAATGTTTTTTTTGTAGTCTGAGGGTGTACGTGATGCCGAAAAAACTCACAGAAGAGCATAAACATAAGCAGTTGAATATCTCAAAAACAAAACTTGGATAAATACTCTGAAGAAGGTGAAAGTTTCTTAAAGAAATCATTACTGGTGACGATACATGGATTCAAACCTACGAACCTTAGAATAATCCTTAGAGTATGGAACGGAAACATCCTCAATAAGCGACTTAAAAAAAATTTAAAGTCAACTATCAGCTGAAAAAATGCTTTCAGTTTTCTGTGATCCAGTAATGGAACATTATTAGGGAAAAGGTGCAACAATCAACAGTGCTTGTTACAGTGGCTCGTTACATTGAAGAGCTGAAGCCTAAATTTCGGATTAAACACAGAGGACTGCTATCCAGGGGCGTTGTCATCTTGCATGACACAATGCACGTCCGCACACTTCTACCCACAGTGTCAATACAGACTTGTTTTGAATTGTTAAATCATCCACCCTATAGTCCTGATCTTGCTCTATCGGAGCTTCACCTGCTCGGTCCCCTGAAAGCAGCTCCATTAGGTGAACTGAAGACAGTGGTGCATTTGTGTCTCACAGCTCAGCCTAAAATATTGACAGGTTGACAGATGAACAAAGTGTATTGAAACACAAGGAGTGTGGATCATTTTTGACTTACCCTCATGTACATGTGTGTGTATATATGTATAAAGATTTGACTGAGTGTAAACATTTGAGTGACTTTGCCAAGAGCCAAATTTTAAGGGCTCGACGACTGGTTAGACTGACTTCAAAACTGCAGCTCTTGTAAAAAGCTCCTAGTCTTCAGTATTTAAGACCTACCAAACGTGGTAGAAGGATGAAAAACCAGTGAACTGGCGTTAGAGTCATGGGTGGTCAAGGCCAATGCCCATGGGGAGAGACTGGCCTGTATAATACGATCCACAATGGGCGCGTACAATGGCCACATTGAGCAATGGAAGGTGGTGCACATCTGTTGCTTACCTGGTGAGGAGGTAATACCACTAAGCACTATGGAAAAAGGCGAACTGACAGAGGCAGTGTGATGTTTTAGACAATGTTCTGCTGAGAAACCTTGGGTCCTACCATTCATGTGAATGTTACTGTGACTCCTGCCACCTATCTAAACATTGTTGCTGACCAAGTTACACCCCTTCATAGAAACAGTATTCCCTAATGGAAGTGGCCTCTTTTAGCAGAATAATGTCCCTTCCCCACTGCAACAATGGTTCAAGAATGATTTGAGTAGCACAACAAAGAGGTCAAGGTGCTGAATTAGCCTCATAGTTGGAAGAACTACCTTGTAACTTAAAGGACTTAAAGTATCAGCTAAATGACTGACATTTTACAGTCATGTTCAACGATTAGTACTTCTTCATATAACTATACACAATTTTGTGTAAAAACATAATCATCTGATCATGGCGGGCCTTAGTATTGGGCAAATACAACCAGAGCCTTGTGCTTTGCTCAGATGCAGTCAGTCATGTTTCCATGTTGTTTTTTTAACTGAAAAGACTTTCTCTTGTCAACCATTCCAAACAAACTGTACTTGTTCAGTCTTCTTCTAATTGTGCTGTCATGGACTTTAACATATAACATGTTCAGTTATAACTGTACGGTCTGAAATGTAACTCATTCTGTTGTTTTGTTTCTTGGTTTTTGTATTTCTCTGAGTGCTGTATGGTATTGTGTGTAAGGGTGAACTTGCTATTAAATTGGCAAAGACTTTGAATGTCTTCCACTTCTACTACAGAACGTTGAACTCTGAATTATTTGGAAATGGTTTTATAACCCTTTCCATATTGCATTTGCTTCTATAAAACCACTGGCTGTGCCTTTCCCTCTTGGCATTGTGTTAAACACACGTGAATGCTCCAGACCAGCAAAATGCCAAACTGCTTTTATAGAGGCCTACATGCCTGCTGACCATCAATTAATAAAGGGCTGATTATTAACAGCACCTGGCTGTAAAAATTCTTTATTAAATCTTGTGTAAGCAGTTAGGAGGTACATAAGATTAAAAAAAAAAAAAAACATGTTGACAATTTGGTTCCATTTTTGTTAAGTAAATAATATATAATGGCACAGTGAAAAGAGTTTTTACACAGAACTTTGAACATGATGCGTGTGTGCATGTGTGTATATGTTTGTTTATATATACTGTATATATAAACAAACATTCATATACACAAACATACAATTATTAATATTATTTTTTTATAACGGAAAAGTTTTATGCTCACGCTGTAGATCAGGCATCACATCCTGCTCACTGCCTTTGCTCAACTATGGAAAAATACACACACGCACGCACACACTACTGGCCACTCAAATGCTTGCCAGCAACAACATGGCATCTGGCGAAATGGGTTAAATGCAGAGAAAAAGATTTACTAGCTCTGCTCTGAAAAGATATGTGTTCGTTCCGAGGTTTTCAATAATGGAACGGTCTAATCTTGACGTCAATGACATGGATCCTCCTCCGCACAAACACTCTCAAAAACAACCACCTCGTAGTGAGCTTCCAGGCCAACTGGGTCACATCTGTCAATAAATCAAACACCTTGGCAACAACAAGAAACATAGGGCACAGTATAATGAGGGTCAATCTAGTTTAAATTTTGTTGTAAACAAGTAGTAAACAACCTAATAAACAGGTTTTCAAGGAAACTCCCCTGATCTCCTCATCAGAGGATTTTTCACTTAAAAGTGTTATAACATTTATAACAAATAACATCTTAAAAGGTATGAAAGTCTGTTTGGAGATGAAAAAAACAACAACAGTCACCAGAGGGTGAATGTGTCAGAAAAAAGAACAGTTCTGGGTAAGATCAATTCTACTCTAAAGTGATGTAGCAGTGGTCAAGGAACAGTCAGAGATGTTGACAAGACTGTACTTTATGGGGTAAAGTGATGGTTTATAAAAAAAAATGTAAAAAATAATAAAAAATAAACCCCTTTTCATTTAGAATATATTTACTTCAGGTGTGAATACGAATACAGCTAAAGATATACAGTATTAAGTGCTTTACAGGTACACCGCCTTATTTTCCTGGAGCTAATAATTGCATTAACATACATTAGTCAATAACATCTGGTATGTTAACTATAAGACTGGCAGAGTGGCACAGAAGGTAGTAGCAGAAGTATTGCTGCCTCACAGCTCCTGAACTTGGGTTACTGATTGGCATATTTATGGTCATTTCTAGCCTAATAACTGAATGTGCACTACAGCTGCCATCCTGGAAAGTGGGAGTGTCAACATTAGGTTTTGACTGAATACAAAAGCAACCCGATAGCTCACTGACCCGCTTTTGTGATCATTACACTCTCGCTCACTTTTCTCATAACCCTCCCTCGTTACCTGCTTTGGTCTTCCGCTTCAAAATCCTCATTTTAGGAAACGAAGGCCAGGAGTAGTTAAAAGGAGAATCTGAATCCGAGTCCATGCTTCTTTTATTTGTCTTTTCTTTGCTTTAATTTTTCAGGAAAAAAAATTTTAATCCAAAAAATACCCAAAGTTCTAAGCAAAAAAAAATCCTCAGGCACAATCCTGTAGGCTGGAGGTGAAAGCGGGTAACGGCGCAGATGACTGAATGGAAGTGTGTGTAAGAAGTTGAGCTCTTTCCACACTCTATACTCCCACGTTTTCAGTGCAGGGGAAAGTCAGATTTCCAATCCCCTTTGGCTTGGCAGAGAGGAGCAAAACGTGGAGGGGTTTAACACAAGGTGTCCTGAAGTATCCACAAGGTCAGCCAAGGTTTAGGAATTATTAACCGAACATGCTAATGAAGCCCCAGGAGGGTCCGCTGACACGCAGGGGGCAAAAGACTAAAATTCCAACACACATCACACACAAAGAATACAACATGATTACACTGTTCTGTTAAATATATTCTCAAAACTCCCTGCAGTCTTCATGGGAATAAACAAGAGCGTAAAGCGGAAGCATGTGATGTTAGGGTTCAACAGCATCCAAAAATACCTATTAAACAATAAAGCTAGCATCAAATCCATTTCACAACTGCATTTCCACAAAATATATCTACCAGAAAGTCTTCAAAAGTCTCTGTGGTGGCAGTGTGAATTACAGCTGCATACGCTTCACAATAAATCATTCAGCAAGCAGACACCGTCTGATACGTATCAGTAATCTGTAATCATTCAAAAAAGCAAAAACTTAATTTTCAACATTTATGTGCACGATGCAAACTCTGCCCTCGCCTCCTACTGGTCCAAAATCAACACACTGATAGCTCAGGCAGATCCAACATGCTGAAAGTAGATTACAGCCATGTGTGTATCTAATGTGTGTGTGTGTGTGTGTGTGTGTGTCTGGATAGTCTTCTCTGCATGTGGCGGACTTCCTGTCTCTGTTGCAAAGCCACACACTCCGCCATGCATATGCATGAATGTTCTGTAGCAGTTAACCTATAATTGTGTGTAGACTGTGTGTACGAGAATCCCCTGCAGTCAAAAGTCTTCATGCGTCTCGGTCACATTCCAGATCAATAGTAAAGATCCATGGCTAAACGTAGACAAAAAAAGGCTCCTGAGGAATAGAAGAACTCTGTGGTAGGAAGCGAGACACGTGTAGAGTAGCTGTAGAAGTCCTGTACAAAAGTTCTCCTGCCAAAGTTTCTCCAGACGTCTGACTTCATTTTCAGTCGCTGCTTGCAATACTTTCTTCAGGTCGTGAACATTTTTATCCTCCTCTTTTCTCTCTCATGAGATATCTGTAAAGTGCAACTAGCTGGAAAGTTGTGCTGCATTCCAGAGTAAGGTTTCTCCAGCGAGTGTTCTTCAGTTCCCTGTCTTGGGTTTTAACAAGCGTTTTTATTCTCTTTCCTTTTTAAGATGTCTTCATGGCGTGAGGTCTGCTGAGCAACGTAGGGACTCCAGTGGAGTTTTGGCTGAGCACTGAAGTCATGACTGTTTTATTCTCTCTCTCTCTGTCTCTCTCTCTCTCTCTCTGTCTCCCCCTCTTTCTCTGTGCTCTTAAATTACCTTTTTATGTGATACCAAATGCTGCCTTAATAAAAAAAAAAAACAACAACAAAAAAAAAAAAACATAAGAGGTACAGGACAGAGATACCTTAGAGAACCCAAGACAGCAACAGCGATAAGTAATGATAGTGTGTGTGTTTGTGTGTGTGCAACTTCACAAATTTACAACCTCTTTCCTCAGTAAGATGCAAGTGTTTTTCCTCCTTCATTCTTAGAGCTGTGACCCTGACAACTTAAAGTATTTTATACTGCCACGGTGACAAACTCCTCCTATTCTGAAGCCTCCTCCACCTCCTGTCCCGCTCCTGGTGTGATTCTGTGTCTGCGTGCAGACGTGTTGGTGCCCGTGTGTGTGTGCATTTGTGTATGTGTGTGTGTGTGCGTGTGTGCTTGAAACAGAAAGACTAAGAAAGGGGCCAACATCTAGACAACAAATTTAGAAGACAGACAGAAAAAAAAGTTTTGCCAAAGAAACTCTAGACTATGACAATAGATGAAACATCTGTTTTTTTCCACAGATGTGCCATAGTAAGAAAACAGAGAGGTGAAGGTCTAATGTGATCCCTAATTAATCATAATATGAAGCTCCTATTTATTTTTACTAAGACCAAAGAGACCACAGTCCTCTTCTATTTATTTTTTTTTGCTCACTTGTCTCACAAATTATCAGGTCGAAGTTCACCTGAATAAAGTCGGCGCAAAAACTAAAGTAACCGTTACCAGACTCGAGCGCAGTGTTTGTTTTTCCAACGGCTGATTTTTTTTTATTTTTTTATGATAGTTCTGACTGCCGCTTTTCCTGAAATGAATGAATAAATTCCACCTCCATTTTAAGGGGTCTCATGAATCTCTACAGAATGATGTTGAAAATTGTTGAAAAAGTTCTACCTCTAACTCATTTTGTTTGTGTTGTAGAGCAGTTTAGCTTCAACTGAAAAGGTAAACGGAGCTGCGAACTGGAAAGCCTGAAACATGTCTAATTATTCATTAGGATGGAGTAGAGCTAATTATCTTAAATGTCTGCTTTTATGCTAATCATACGACCTGAACTGTCAGTCTGCAGTCACATCTGAGTAGCAGGTCACTTCAAAATACAGAAATTGTGTCATTTTTATTACAGACGATGTACCCTTACTTCTGGAAAGGTTGTGCCAAATAAAATCTTCTACACTTTGAAACACTTTGAAACTAACATTGTTTTTAAATGAACTATCCCTATCCTTGCATGTTTGCGATTATCATGTTGAAGCAGTGCTGTGCATAAAATCATGTAAATATAGGTCAAGAGCTTCAGTTAATATTCACATCAAATTTCAGGTAAAAGTATTTCAGAAACTTGCAATCTCCTGCGACATTCACACACACAATATTCTAAAGTTTACACTGAATGGCCAGACTGCTTTGAGCCAACAGGAAAGCCACACAACATACAACATGAGGCAGGTGAGGTACATCCACAGAAAATCTTATTGGTCACCACCTCAACAGGAATCGAAAGCTACTGTGAGCACAGACCTTATAAACTGAACAGCTGGACAACACATTTCCCCACGAATCTACAACTGTTCAGTAAATTTCAGTAAGTACTCAGTTTAGACTCATCTTCCCATTTTTGGTTAATAGTATTGGGGCCCCAAATGCCTTTAAAAGTACAAAATGTTTGCTTGAATTGAAAATGTAACATGACTGATTTAGCGGGAAAAGAAAATAATCCTCATGGGGTTTTGAACTGCTGTTGATTCATAATTACAGCAGTTTGAGTAACAACTGTTTACCTCAAGTACCAACATGACAGAAGATTCTAGTACTGACATGCCATATACTGTAGCTTATTAAAAGACGAGGGGTGTTCAAGTCAAACCAGGACTTTGTGCAGGATAACAGAACCTGTTATCTAAAAAAAAAAAAAAAAAAAAAAACCTTCTAAAAACCTTAATTTCTCTATATAATCCCCTGCAACATCACAGTGTTGGATACCATCCCATGCTTGGATTCCATCAAGTTAGAAAGTCTGAAAATGCTGAACTCAGAAATGCTGGCATCCCAGGAACTCCTTTAATGGACCAAACATGGCTTGAAGCGAGGTCAGAACTGTATAGGAACAAGGTTATCTGCTGATTTTCAAGGATCAGACGTTCCACTCGACTGCCGAGTGGCCGGGATTGTCATTTACAGACTTACAGCCTACTTTAAAATATTTGCGCAATTCAAATGTTTTATTGCAACTAAGAGTCTAATCAGCGTACTGTGTTTGAAGTCTTCCGTAAATGTCAATAGGTTTTACACTATTACACAAACAACCACTGTTCCCTGAAGCACACTAGAGAGGCAGTGAGCGAATCAGGAGAGTGAGAAAATCCATTAAAAAAAAAATCTGATTCTGTTTTGAATT
Organism: Clarias macrocephalus; assembly: GCA_011419295.1. Taxonomy (NCBI): domain Eukaryota; kingdom Metazoa; phylum Chordata; class Actinopteri; order Siluriformes; family Clariidae; genus Clarias; species Clarias macrocephalus. Next base: position 75,110 of record JAAGKR010002036.1, on the reverse strand, counting down.
TGAGGTCCGGGTTCGATTCCCAGCCAGAGCCCAAACCCCAGCCACTGGATGAAGTGCCGGTCCCAAGCCCGGATAAAATGTGTGTCAGGAAGGGCATCCAGCGTAAAAACTGTGCCAAGGTTGTATGTGCAGACCGCATGGTCTGCAGTAGCCAAAAGTACAACAATATTTACATAGAAGTTCTAAACACTAAGCAACACTGACTAATTAATTGGTATTCAACCCAAACAACTGCAATAAATAGTATATCAATGTATTACACCATCATGCTGTCATTACATTTCTAACATACAGTGTAATATGCAGTATGACATGGTGTTGCTAAATGATTTCCCTAACAGATGTTTATGAAAGAGTTCCCCAAAGCATTACATTCTATTAATTTTACCTTGCCCATAAGTTCAGAATATGTGTTTAAGATTGAATCCTTTTTGAGGAATTAATTTAGAATTTTAATTTTAGAGGAACTCAAAATGAGAAAGTCAGTGAGAGCTGGAAGAGAAAGTCTGAAGCTTGTTGAGAGTCTGATTGCCTACAGTGACACTTTCATCAATGGCCAAGAACAAATGGAGCAGCATTAGCCATGCTGGAAGGATGGGTATACATTATTTCCCCACCATGCATTAGCCTTCAATCTCTCATATTCGTAGATGTAAGCTCCAGGCAATTCTATCAAGATACGCGATATAGAAAACTAATGGAAGACTGGATGGTGACTGTGAAGGCCATTTGAGAACATTGAATCTTGTGGTCATGGACATGGCCACCAACAATACTCGAGTAGGCTGTGACATTTAGGTCATGATCAGTTAGTACTAAGGGGCCCAAAGTGTGCAAAGAAAATCTCCCACACACCATTACACCGTTAATGTTAATGTTGTTTATTCTGACCCTACCATCTGAATATGGCGTCAAAAACTCAGACTCATCAAATCCGGTTACCCAGTTTTTTCAATCTTCTATTGTCCAATTTTGGTTACTCCATGAGACTTTTAGACTCCTGTTAGTTTCCTGCCCTTAGCTGGCAGAAGTGTCAGCTGGTGTGGTCGTCTGCTTCTGCTGATGTTGCGTATTCAGAGATGCTCTTCGGCATGCTTCATTTGTAACAAGATGTCATTTGAGTTACTGTTGAGCCTGAACCAGTCTGGCCATTCTCCTCTGCCCTCTCTAGCAAGGCACTGAAGCCCAAAAAACTGCCTCTCACTTGATAGTTTCTCTTTCTCAGACCATTCTCTGTAAACCCTAAAGTTTTAAAGGTTGTGTGCAAAAATCTCAGCAGACCTGCAGTTTCTAAAATACTCAGACCTGTTCAAAGTCACTTAAGTCACCTTTCTTACCCATTCTGACTCTCATTTCGAACCTTTGCAGATTGTCTTGATCATGTCAACATGCCTGAATACATTGTGTTGCTGCCCTATGATTAGCTGATAAGATATTTCCATGAACAAGCAGTTGAACAGGTGTACCAAATTAAAGGAACCAGGGTTGTGAACCTTTGTATTGCATACCTGAATTATCTGTGGTGGGGTTGTCTTTGCCTTCATCCAGAGAAAGGACAAGCTGTTCTTCAAAAACCTGAAGAGAATAAAATGACAGACAATAAACACACTTGCAGATAAGATAGAAATGCAGTGTTGCTCTCGAACTATCTAAACAGTCCTCTAGTCCTCTATTTTTATTTTATGTTATAGTTCGAAGGGGTTTGCGTAATTTATTTATGGTGAGATCTTAGTTCCAGCATGTGTGGTATTTTTGTTTTATGTAACAATACCCCTATGTACAACAAAAACACTAACAATTATTGCTATTGTAATAATGAAATGTGATAATGCAGAATACAAAATGTTTGCAAACCTGGAAAAGTCACACAATTTTAACTTGAAATAGCTTTAATCCATCAAATCACAAGCAAACAACCACTCAAACACACAGAGAGACACTTACGCTGTCCAGCAGAACACAATCCTCAATGTTTGTCGGGCTGGTGAGACCTAGAGGTAAAGACATCCATAAAACATAATCCATGAAAAGACAGCCAAAGCATTAGGTTTACAAAATAAATTATACCTCAGAATAGGGTATGATTAAATAAGGTAAAAAAACATTAGACCTAAATACAGATTTACAATAAAAGACCACAAGCATACTCTTTTGGACGCTGATGGATCTGACCGCGCACTAAGCACTTACAGAGGATACTGATTCTGACAAGCACTAAAGTCACACAAACACCTTGTGGATCGAAGCCAGAGCAGTAAAGCAGCTATCACTATGGTTACCCATGTCACGAAGCGCGTGTGTGTGTGCGTGTGTGTGTCTGTGCGTGTGTGCGTGTGTGCGTGTGTGCGTGTGTGCGTGTGTGCGTGTGTCTTAAGTGCATCAGGTACCAAACCTAAATCTGCCTAAGGCTTTCACAACACCTCCTTTTCTGATTTGCATGCATTCTTACTCACTTAAGCCCCTTTTTGCTAGCTATTTAAACATATTTTTACCACCATCAATAGCTCAAGATATTTGAACACAGTCTACTGTCTATTGTTTTATTAAAGAGACACCTTCCCATAGTGGCTTAGTCATTACACAGCTCCGGGGTTGGGGGTCTGTGTGCGTGTGGAGTTTGTCTGTTCTCCCTATACTTGGTGGGTTTTCTCCAGTTACTTCACACATTCAAAATACAAGCTCTGCAAGCTGTTTTCTTATGCCAATAGGGTATTTTGTGTGTGAGTGTTTGTGTGCATTGGCACCCCATCGAGGATGTACCCTGCCCGGTGCGGTGCCCTAAAGTCCCTGAGATATTTTCCAGGCCTGCATAACCATACACAGGCTGAGGGGTATAACTGGTGGATGGTATTCCCTACAGCTGTAAATGACAAGAATTACAAGCATCATATCACAAAAAATGACAAGCTAAGCACTATACCGATACACTGGTGCCATAACAAAAACGAAGACATTACTAACAGCAGCAATGTTCTAAACAAATACAATTACAAAATAAACAGTGCCCCCCCAAAAATAAAATTGCCTGAAAGGTTCACAGAGCATGAGTTGATGGTGGCTTACTGGTTAGCACTGTCGCCTTGCACGTTCATGGTGTAGGTTCGATTCCCACCTCTGCGTGCATGGAGTTTGCATGTTCTCTCAGTGATTAGTGGATTTACACACGCAGTCCAAAGACATGCAGGTTAGGCTAATTGATGTTCCCAAATTGCCCATAGTGTGTGAGGGTGTGTGTGTGCCCTGCAATGGATTGGCACCCAGTCCGGGGTGTACCCAGCATTGTACCCTAAGTCTCTTGGATAAGCTCCAGGACCCCCGCAACCCTGTATCCAGGATTAAGCAGTATAGATGATGAGTGAGTTCACAGAGCATATAGTGGTGTCTAATGTTTTGGATAAACACTGTGATTCCGCAAAAGATTAAAAAAAAATTTTTTTAACTGTTCAAGTAGATTTATAAGTAATTCTGGAAAAGGGCATCTTGTTAAACATCTGGGCCTGTATTCACAAAGCTTCTTAGAATTCTCTAAGAGAGCTTCTATCTTAGCTTAAAAAGTCCTAGCTGGGCCTTCTTGACTAAAAGTGATTTAAGAAACTTCTCAGAGCAACTCTAAATAAGGAAAGTACAAAAACCTGTACTAATCTTAGTGCAGAGGTGTGGTCGAGCCCGTTGCTGGGGTTAATGCCGCAATTCAAGGACTGTGATAGATTGATAAGAAATAACCTCTGATCTCTGTAAAGGTCTTGAAATGCGCTCTTTGTGAAAATGGAATACATGATAATAGAACAGACAGTAAAATAATAATGTTGGTACATAAAGAAACTGTATAATCATGACTATAGGCTACGTTATGCAAAGTTTCTGTTACCTTTTAGGCTAAATATCTTAAAGTTAATTAAACAGCCAAATGTTGAAAATGTGTTTACTGTTTCAGAAACCAATTTCTTGATATTTCTCTTCTTTCTGCCATATTGTCCTCTGCTATAGAAACTCTTAAGCCTCTTAAAAGTCCTCCTCTGTACTCTCATCAATTTTACCTAAGGAGCTGTTTTTAAGGCTGAGATGTTTCATGAATCATTTTTATCTTTACTAAAGGTATATTCCTAAATTTAAGGGGAAATTCTAAGAAAATGTCATAATTCTAAGAATGTCTTAGAATTTCGTCACTAGAAACAACTTTTAAGCTTTGTGAATACAGGTCCTGATCAGTTGAGGATTAAAATGAATAGCAAGATAAACACAAGTCCCTCTGGGTAAAGGCATCAGTCAGATGCCGTAAATGTAAATATGGTGATGTTTTTGTTTAATGATAGACCAAATTTAAATATTTCTTTCCCATGCCTATTAGACATGCTTGCAAAACTTAGAAAGAGCAGTCACAGAAAAACTTTTCCCTGTCTGTGTGTGCGTGCGTGTAATAATAAATCCCACATCCTACCACAATGCCCTCCTGACTGAGCCAAATTCACCCCAACATCCCTGTTTGAGCTAACTCGAAGTGACAAAACAGGGGGAGGGGTGGAAACAGGAAGTAGAACCAGAGACGGGACATGTGTACAGTGAGAGCAACAGTGACCAAGAGCACTATAAGACAAAAAAAAGCAGCAGGGAATGAAAAACAGGAATGCTAAAAGATGAGATGTGATAGAATAATAAATGACATAAGGAAGAAAAGGAAAGTGAGCGGATATGTAAAAATGATTAAACACTACAAAGCCTTCCATGTTTGCAGTGTGTGCTGCCAAATCATTCTTGCTATGGGACATCTCAGATACTTCGGTGCTATATCCAGATACATTTCTGTATCAAGGTCAAGGTCTCTTTTCTTGCCCGTTATATGATCAGAGATCACTTTAAAGGAAATATTTAAATCACCTTTTAATCATTTAAAAATCAGTTACATCAGTAAAAAAAAAAAAAAAAAATCAGGGGAATAAACAAGCTTTTTTGTGACCTTATAAGAGCATACCCCTCCCAGAATTGTTGCTCAGTTCTGTTGTTCTCTGGTGGGGCATACACTTTATTGTAACTGGTTGTATTTGCAACCATGTTGATCTTAAACCTTAGAAGAACTAATACTTGCAAAGATGTATGTCATATTTCTATATACAGTATATAGGGTGCCAATAAATCTGGAGTTCAAACACTGACCTGTCACTGGATTATTTTTCAAGTTTAATATTTATTACTGAACAATGTGACCTAGTTATTAATTAATGAATCGTCATTAAGTATGACCAAATACACTGGGAGTGAGGGGGTTAAATGGACCATGTGTGACTGGCACATGCATCAGTGACTCACCTCCACTTGTGTCATCTGTCTGGTTCAGTCTGATTCTCTGTTCCACCTCAGTGAGCACAACCTCCTACAACACAGCATTACATCTTAATAAGAATTTTTAACAACAGACATTAGGATCAAAATGAATGCACAAAAATGAATAAATAAAATGAAAGTTCTGTCAATGCCAATAATTTGGGACTACTGCTATGAAACATGACTAAAAGCCACCAGTGGAAGGATGGTTTTATGTTTTATGCTACATTCAAAATGAACAACAAATGTTAAACAGAAATGTTCATGCTTGAACAAGTTATCGGTTTCAATGCTGATTTGCTCGCATTAATTAAATCACTTACGAGGCTTATATGCCTGGCCGCTCAAACTGTGAGCTGTAACGCTACCATGCTACCAGACTATAAAGACCTCTGAATTGGACATAAAAGCTGATTTTGAATAGTACAAAAAATGTAAATTATGATAAACTAAACACTAATTACTCAAAACGGCTAGACCAATAAACATCGCCAACTTAAGTGGTGATGACTTTTTTTTTCAGACCACATTATTCAGCACTATGCTACCAGGTTTCAATAAGGTGTTGAACAGTTCTTAACCCAATTTTAGCCATCTCCTCAATTATTTTCTTTGCTTGAGACTGGCCTTTCTGCGTAAATGAGAAACTTTTTTTTTTTCTGTCAACGAGCTACATCTTCCAACGTGGCTGTCTAAGAAATCAGAAGCTACTCACTATATTAATAAGGGTTAAAAGAACTGTTGCCAGCTGAAACATATTAATCACTGCATTAATTATCCAATGAAAAATTCTTAAGGATTTGCTTATTTAAGTCAAAATGAGGAACAGGGGCTTTTTTTTTTTTAACAAGGATGGTACATTTATGATCAAGATCAGTCATATTTCGAACAGTCCAAATAAAAAGTAAGGGAGGGCATTACACGTGGTTACCGCCGGACAGGCAACACCTACAATACTGTTTGTTGTTTACAAGTTTATAACTGTTCTAAAAAAGAATAAGAATGATTTCCTGTCACTCCATTTCATTAGATAGCATTAACTAGCAACACAAGTATAGTCTCTGTGCTGACAAAAGGCTATTAGTAACTTTTAAGGTGGAATGTTTTCTACTTAATGCAGAAGTTTACATTGTGACTCAAAAAAAAATTCAATCGCTTTATGTGGATATTAGTGATAATTATTCGAAATTTTAGTGATTCTGGTGCGTTCTGACAGCACTACACCTACAGTCCAGTACAAATGAAACAACCAGAGACCATAGAGCTGAACAAATCTAATGAACTGGTCCCAATACTGCTAATTGTTCCAAAGCAGACATCTTAAAGATGCACAGCTGTGGGACTGTACACATGTCAGTGTGTGTGTGAATCATCAGCACAGTGACACACTCACCTGCACATGGCTTTCTAGATATCCCTGTTTTTCTCTATAGAGCTGGATACTCCTCTGTGGATCAAAATGAATTTTGTGTTCGACTGTCAGGGCGACGGAACTGGTTAGCGGGCAAAGTCTGAGAAGGTACGATTCATCAGCCCAGATTTCTGACATCCACACTGGACACTCCTCTCTACATGCTGAAATGCTGAACAAAACAGAAGAACAATTAGACATAATACAAATCTTCTACACATACAGTAGCTTATACTTGTGCCGGAAGCATGGGGATACCAATAAGCACCATGGGAGCACCAATAAGAGACTCATGTGAGGAACTTTCTCCTTCCCTTTTCATGAATAAAAATTAATAATAACAAGAGATTAACTGAAAATTGGTAATGTCCTTTTGTAAAGAATCTGTTAAACTATTTCCTACTGGTGCTTTTTAAACACCCCAATCCAGATTAAGCTCCCCAGTAGCATTATTGAGTTCATGCAAAGATGTTGTATGAGGCGACCCGAGTTGCAGTTAGCATTCCAGGTCCTCCCATATGAGTTCAGTGGGGTTCAAATGAGGTCAGTGTTTTATAGAGACCATGCAAGTTGTTCCTTGCCAACTTTGGCAAAATCATGTCTTTGTGAATCTCACTCCATGCATAGGGGCACTGTTATCCTGGGACAGATTTGATCCTTTAGTTCCACAAAATGGAAATTGCAATGCTCCAGCATGTAAAGACATTTCATACAAATGTTTTACTTTTGAAAATCTTTGTTATACATGAAATATTGTAAATATTGAAACATCCGTGTGTATTAACAATAAATGCTAAAGATGTACATATTACAGTTGAATTGTGCTCCTATTCACAAAAGCAACACAGCCAACACTGTAAAGTGCCAACAGCCCACAACTCCCAAGGGGCATTCGGTTGTACTCTATCTCGGAGTGCCTCAGACACTGTGCTGTCAATATTTAACTGATGTAAGGTGCATTAATAACTGGGGAATAAAAGTTGTTACAGGCACTCAGGATACACTTAGAGAGAGAGAGAAAGGAATGATTCAGGAATTTTATATAGTCCTATATTTATTATACGCCAGCCTGGCCAAACAGAGTAACACATTTCAGTATTTCATTAAAAGATGATTAGCCTAGATTACAGCGGGCAATCGCCATGGCATTGTTTCGACAAACTCAATACAATGCACATCATTTATTTCTGCCCAGAGTTTTTAGCTGATCTTGTATTGATGATGAAAAAGTTAAACCAATTTCTAAAGCCTTCCCCATCACTTCCCAACATTGTTCAATGGGGTTAGGTCAAGACACTGTGGTGGCCAATTCATGTGTGAAAATGATTCCTCATGCTCCCACACAATTCTTTCATAATCTGAGCTTGATCAATCTTGGAAAGGGAAGTAAAAAAATTTAATTGATGTAATGAACTGGTCATTCAGTACGTTCTGGTAGTCAGCTGACTTCATTTCAATGCTACATACGTACAGGTGCTGAGTCTAGATCTGGCCGACTGAAACAATCACATATCATAACACTGGATCCATAGGCATTATGCATGATGGGGGCATTGTTTCATGCGCTTCCCTTCTTACCCTGACAAACCAATCCCTCTGGAATAAGGTCATTCTGGACTCATCAGAAGATATGACCATTATCCATTGACCCAAATGTCCAATTTTCATGCTCCCTAACAATTTATGCATTGTTTTACTGATTAGTTTCATTAACAAGTGGTTTTCTTATGGCAACACAGAGGCTTAGTCCCAAATCTGTGAGTTCTCATTACATTATCCTTTCAAATTTAATCTGTTGAACAGTTCTTAACTCAATTAAATAAATTTTGTTATCTTTGCTTTACCCAGGCCAATAACGGAACCTTTCTGGAACAGTAACGCCTTTTCCATGACTACGAGCAAAAAAAATGAGAAGCTACTCACTGCATCAGTTAGTAATTAATCATTATTAAAATCCAAACATCAAACTTTTTTGGGTGAAGGAGTGTAATAAATTATTAATCATTAAATTAATTATATTAATCATTTTAATTAATTGTTTAGATGAATATGAGTTGATTGGCTCCTGACTATACGACAATGAGGGTTTAAAGAAACATGGTTTATTGATTTACTCATTTTTCTTCGGCAAGACTAGAAATTCTATCACAGCATGATAAAAAGCAAATCTTCTGTGGGCTGATGTCTGTAGGGAGATCTCACACAGTCACTCACTTATCTGGAGCCTATACTAGGAGACTTAGTGCCCGAGGTGGAGCACACCCTGGACATGATGCCAATCCATCACAGGGCACACACACTCACAAACTCATTCACACATAAGCCTAATGTCTTCGGACTGTGGGAGGACATAAGGGTACCTGGAGAAAACCCACCAAGCACGGGCAGAAAATGCAAACTCCACCCACACGGCAAGAATCAAACCTGGCCAAGAATCCTACCTGGACCCTGGCCGTGCCGCCCATTAGCAATTTTTTTTTTTTTTTTTTTATGTGACTCACTTAGCTAATGCGCTTATGGTTTCTGCATGGCCTCTCCTCTGCGCCAGTTCAGTTGGAGTGTGCCCTTCCTCATTGGGCAGTGTTGCCATTTCCTGACCTCCAGATTGATGCAGGTAAAAGAGGGTGAGGTGATACAGACCCAAACGCACAGCTATGTGCAGAGGTGTCTCAGTGTGATGAAGAACTGAAAGAAAAACAAAATGAGAGACAGCTGAAAAAAAAATCACTATTAGTTATTGATTTATTTAAAGTTCAGCAAAGAACAAAAAGGGTCATTTTTTTAGGATGTAGTTTTCCCCCCAATGAACATGTTGGGGTCTGAATTCTGAATGTGGTGGCCAATTTAAGTATTAAAATGATTCCTTATGTTCATGTACCCCTGGTATCCAAGTCTATGTAATTTACTAGTATTGAACACAAATTTTCCAAAAGCAGGCTCCCATGTGGTGCAGTGGTAAAAGTGATCGCCACTACCAACATTTGTCATGCGCCACAATACGTAATGACATTAGCCAATCATAGGTGTCTATGAGATACCACTGGTGTGTTATGCCGCTGCCTAATGGTGCATGAGTGATAGTTTGAAAAGATGCAGTCACCGAATTCATGCGTGGCAGAGGAAGCATGTGTTAGCCCAGGCCCTCCCTGGTTATTAGCGGTCACTGATGGGAGATAGATGAGAAATGGACACTACTAAATTTGGGAGAAAATGGGGAGAAAAAAATCCCAAGATTTCCTTAATTAATGTTTTGATGATGGTGAAAGGGAGCGTGATCTAAAACATATGTACAAAATCTCTACGCATCATGATGATCAGAACAACTTTGTAAGTTACAAACAAAGATTCCCAAGATTCTGTTCATCATCAAATATTTAAAAATATTTGTTCCGATTGTTATGGCTGATTGATGTTCCTCTTTGCAGCTTTAGGCAAGTTATGAACCTCATAATTACTGCAGTGATTACTTTTCCCTGGACTGAGTCAGTGAGGAAATGCTGCCTGAATGCAGCATAGAGTTTACCACATGCTTGCTTGTTAGTATCTGTGTGCGTGTGCAAGAGAAAATACAGTTCAAGCATATGCAAATAAAATAGTTACCTCAGGATATAATTACCTCAGGAATGAGTCAGAAATATAACACCACATTAGCTGGTATACTGTCTAGATATTTGGAGATGGTAACCAAAATGTAAAGTTTCGGGTCCAAAACACTTGCATTATTTTATCTTATTTGCAAAAAAAAAGTTTGCTTGTCTAAAAATTCAATTACTTGAAGGAAAAATGAGTCACAAAATCTTTTAACACTCAGTTTTGTTTGTAACTATTGTTGATGTTATAATTATCAATAAAAAGCCTCAATAATGCTGTAAGAATAGTTTTACTACTCTCTGCTGCTGTCATACCCCCAAAACATATCTTTACACTTCTATATTCTAACACTTTTGAACTCGATCAGGCGACTAAATATTTAGAGTAGACATTTCGTTATACCTTAGATAACGTAGCTCCAGTTAAAAGAAAAAATATTACAGATAAGAATCTCGCTCCCTGGTATAATGATGACACATTATAAATCACACACTTTAAAACAGACCGCTCAAAAATTAGAACGTAAATGGCGTCAAACTAAAATGTTAGTATTTCAAATAGCATGGAAGGAGAGCATCCTGAACTATAGAAAAGCTCGTAGTGTAGCTAGATCAATGTATCTCTCCTCTCTTATAGAAAATAACAAAAATAATCCTAGATTTTTATTTAATACCGTAGCCAAATTAACCAAAAATAAGAGAAATTTCCACAACAACATCGTGCAGTAGTGAGGACTTCATGAACTTTAGTAATAATAAAATTGTAAATATTAGGCATAAAATTGAGGCTTTGAAACCGGACAATGTAATTGATGCAGATGTTAAACTGACCATGTCAGATCGGAACCTAGAATACTTTACTCACCTTGAAGTGAATGAACTAATTTCACTCATCTCTTCTGCAAATTCATCAACCTGTATATTAGATCCTATACCAACACACTTTCTCAAACAGATAGTGCCAGAAATAACAGAACCCCTGTTGAAAAGAATTATTTCTTCACTCAGCATTGGGTATGTTCCAAAATCTTCTTAATTATCGGTTTAATAACTGCTAATTTAAAAGTCTGACCTTGACCCCCGTCAGCTGTCCAATTACAGGCCGATATCAAACCTCCCCATTATATCTCTAAGATACCTGAAAAGAGCAGCTATGCTCATGTCAACATAAAAATAGCATACATGAACTGACAGCACTCGTTAAAGTAGTAAATTACCTCCTATTGGCCTCTGATCAGGGTTGCGTCACTATGCTTGTGTTACTTGACCTCAGTGCAGCTTTTGACACAATTGATCATAGTATTCTCCTTCACAGATTAGAAAATGTAGTAGGAATTAAGGGAACAGCCCTCTCCTGGCTCAGATCCTATTTGACTGATCGTTATCAGTATGTAGATTTAAATGGTGATTATTCTGCATGTTCTCTATTGGAGTTTGGTGTTCCACAGGGTTCGGTTTTAGGCCCACTGCTTTTTTCCCTTTACATGCTTCCTTTGGGCAACATAATCCGTAAGCATGGTATTAGTTTTCATTGTTATGCTGAAGACACAGAGTTATACTTCTCAGCAAAACCAGATGAGAAAAACCAGCTTGCTAAAGTTGAGCAATGCGTAAAGAATATGAGACTGGATGCTAATTAACTTCCTTCTGCTTAATCCTGATAAGACGGAAGTTCTAGTCATGCAGCTAGAAGCAAGATTTTAGATCACACTGTAACTTTAGATGGCGCCTCTGTTCTATCTAGTGCAACAGTAAAAGACCTTGGTGTGATTATGGATTCCAGCCTTTCATTTGAAGCTCATGTAGATAATATCACCAGCATAGCATTCTTTCACCTCAGAAATATTGCCAAGTTAAGGAATATGTTGTCACTAAACGATGCAGAAAAATTAGTTCATGCTTTCATCACCTCTAAGTTGGACTATTGTAACGCCTTACTGTCTGGTTGTTCAACTAGGTGCATAAACAAGCTTCAGTTAGGTTGGAACACAGCAGCGAGAGTCCTCACTTGAACCAGAAGATACGAGCACATCACCCAGATCTTATCTTCACTTCATTGGCTCCCTGTGAAATTTCGCATTGATTTTAAAATACTACTTTTGACATATAAAGCATTAAATGGTCTCGAGCCGCATAACTGCTAGTGTCTTATGATCCGCCACGCCTACTTCGATCAAAGGATGCAGGCTGCTTGTCTGTACTGCGTATTATGAAAACTACAGCAGGGGCCAGAGCTTTTTCTTACAAAGTCCCAAAGTTACGGAATAGCCTTCCAAATAGTGTTCAAGACTCGGACACAGTCTCAGTGTTTAAGTCTAGGCTATTTATTTAGCCAAGCACTTTTATAAATAGATTTGCCTTAGGTAAAGGAGCAGATCTGGGGAACTCATGGACGTAGAGTATTATGGTGAACTGGTATGTTTAGATGCTGTCTTCCCTACTCTCACTGATCACTCAGGTTTGTTGACGGTGAGGTGATTGGTTGCTTTACATCTCAGGGAGCCCTCATGTCTGTGTTTCCTTCTGGCTTTCCCTTTTAGTTATATGCTGTTATAGTTAGTCCTGCCAGAGTCCCTGCTTGCACTCTACACTAAATATACATTGGCCTTATACTGTACATTACATGACTGTGACCATATCCGTTATCTCTCCTCTTCTGCTCTCCCCCTCTCTCTCTCCCTCTCTCTGTCGAGCTACACGTCATTCCTGAGCTGCCTGTGATCCAGACTCCCTCTGCCCTCTGGACTTGCCTGACTCTTAAAGGTGCCCCGCTTCTAGTTGGAGATCTCGTCACTTGGATGCCCCATGTGTCTCTTTAGGATGCAACTGTTGTCTGGGGTCAGTTTCACTCTACCATGAAGACAGTTCTGGCCTCGACTGATGTTGACGGCTGTTTCTCTGAGGACTTGACTTGGCTGCAGTTGCTCGATAGTTCAGGACTAGAAATTTCTATAAGTCTACATGAGCCTCCAATAACTACCTGGACTCCATATTAACATCAATTAACATCAACTGTTATACTGAACTGCCTGCCACCTAACACACAGTATGAATGCAGATCAATTCCTGCTTTCTATTTCACCCAAATAATGAGGATGGGTTCCCTGTTGAGTCCGGTTCCTCTCAAAGTTTCTTCCTATTGCCATCTCAGGGAGTTTTTCCTTGCCACTGTCACCCTCGGCTTGCTCATCAGGGACTGTCTGACCATTTAGATTCATACAAATTCACATTTCATAGTAACTTTAATAATTCTTTTGATTGTGTAAAGCTGCTTTGCGACTTGTTAAAATTGTTAAAAGCGCCATACAAATAAAATTTAATTGGATTGAATTAAAACAGAAAAACCCAAATTGCTCCATTTCTTTTATATGACTATGTTTTAATTGCTTTTACAACTTTTACAAATGTCAAAAGGTAAAAACATTTAATGAAACAAAATAAATTTTTATTTACCATTTTGTTCTATGATCGTGGATTATGGACTCAAATTGCATGTTTTATAACAGTCTAAAGCCTTACCAATTCCAATTAACTAAAAAGTAAACTTTTTTACGCTTACAGCAACACCTTATCTACAGCCACAGATTCCAGGACTATTTACAAAAGCATACTGAATTGGAATGTTTATTGAACTAAAAGAAATGTAAATGTTTTCCTAAAAGTACTGCTGATATGGAGTGCCAGGAGGAGAATATTGGGAATCCATTTGTCTTGTTGAAACAAGCATGTTCTTGTTCTCCTATCAGGAAAGGACAAATCAATAGAACAGGCACCTGAGAAAAGCAGAACGTACTGTATGAGCTCTGTGTGATTGAAGATGCAGCTGCCTGGTTGGGAAGTAGGTTTAAGAATTTAATTTTTTTTTTTTAATCCTAGTCTTTACTGATTCTCAAATGTATCTATGTTTAAATTAATGGCAATGTGACAAAAGTTATTGTGAAAACATTAAATCATGAAAGTTTAATGAGGTTTAATGTAAATTTTTGTCATATTTTACTTCATTAACATGTCTTTTCTAAATGTTTTGATTGTTTTTATATGCAAAAATATGATTATAGTGTTGGAAATTGGTAATATTGGTAATATTTTCGGGTGGATGGAGCAGATTATCTGCATTTACGAAATTTCCCCTTCCCTCACCTTCGGAACAAATTAAATTAGTATGCTGAGGTACCGCCCTATTTGCTGTACCACCTCATGGTTAAAAATATCAGGAAAAAACAAATGCAATACCCAGACTTGAATTGTATCTTTTACATGCAATGTGAGATGTTACAGTATATCCAAGATAACTTCAGTTAATGAAATACTGACATTGTGTTAAGGGTGCAGACACAAGGAACTATATTATATTAGGAACTTTGCAAGAAATTTATTTTTTTTTTAGAAGAGAATAACAAAGAAACATTTTGGTTTGTGTTAATGACTTAACTAGCTAACTAGAGCACCATATGTTTTAGAGTCGCATTTGCTAGTGTTGTCAATTAGTTTTCTGAAACAACAACATGGCACTGGGCAGCACATTGGAGCACGTTCTACCTGGGCTAGCTAATAAATTAGGCAATGTACTAGTGGAAACTACAGGAAAAAATTGCAAATACAGTAAATAAACCTTTAGCACCGGCTGGTTTAAAAATAAAACTGAATATGGCCCTGTTTTCTTCTTGCAACCATCCTGGCGAACATTTATGTATCTTTTGTAACATTTAACATTTATATCTTATCTAAATCAGGCACAAAATGCAAAAAACTAAAAAAAAAAAAATATGTAAATACGCATCACTTGGCTTTCTCCTGACGCAAACAGGTTTTGAACGGCTCCCAAATATATGTGTAATTTAACTGCCATCATGTTCTGCTAGGCCTGGTCACTCTTATACCGTAAATGCTTCATACATCGAGAGGAAATATTGTAAAATAGCGCCTTTGAAAATCTGGCAGTCATCTTCAGAAATATACTATAATGTGTATACTGTGAAATATACCACCACAAAAAAAACAAAAAAAACCTTGGGAACAAACTGGAAAGGCTTTCATACAAATGTAATTGTATTAATATTAATCTATGCTTAATGCAAACAATAAGCACTGCCAACAGTAACCAACAGACATGCAAACAATGCGTCACTCTCAGTGTTTTACAGCACTGCTTAAAGACTGTACATGGAAACCCACACATGTTACATGTAGCGAACAGAACCCACACATTCTATATGTAGTGTACAGAACTCAAATTTTATATGTAGTGCTTACAGGAGGATATTATTTTGTTGAGTGGTCAATAAGCCTTAAGAGCGTTTAGATTCCCAGGCTGTTAACAATTACTATACAGAATATTTCCAAAACCGGCCTTGTGACTTGTGTACATCAATAACAAACACACACCCAGACCAGGTGTGTAGGTATAGTGCTGATGCTGCTAATATTAATCCATGTGGCAGCAAGAGCACAAGGATAACGCCTTGAGAAAACAGTTATACTGATGAAGAGTAAACTTCCCACAGCAAACATCTCATCAACATGTTTTGTAATTCATTTGTTGATTTGACTTCAGTAATCGGAGAAAACTGTGTACCTTGGTAACT
Source organism: Clarias macrocephalus (assembly GCA_011419295.1). Taxonomy (NCBI): domain Eukaryota; kingdom Metazoa; phylum Chordata; class Actinopteri; order Siluriformes; family Clariidae; genus Clarias; species Clarias macrocephalus. The sequence goes on along the minus strand of JAAGKR010002036.1, from coordinate 59,205 downwards.
ACTAGGTTTACATAAACACTGTTTACTGCTGACTCTGGGATTCGATTGCTTAAAGCAATATTGGGAAAGATAAGCTTGCGAATTGAAGTAAATGTAATGTGAGATGTAGTAAAGAATAAAGCCTGTGAAGTACTGCACATCAAAGCTGACCTTCTGCAGCACAGATAAGTTGTAGAGACAAGCACTTAATCTGTCATTTTGCACTGAAAAATCCATGGGGTACCCAAGAGGTCATATTTGCATTCTTTAGCCATAGTTAAAGGTATGACTAAAATTTATTATAACTAACTATGGCTGCACAATCAGAAGTATTTTAAATAATAATCTTGGGTTTTTTATTAAATCAAAAGATTTTACCTTCTTGTCTCAAATTACGACAGGCTAGGGGGGTTTAAAAACCATGCATTTCCTAGGATTCAATATATATTTGTTTATCTATGTTAGCCAAGTCGAACAGTCATTGATAGTTTTTATTTAACATCCAAAAAGTAAAAAAATAATAATAGTTTAATTTACCTCAACAGAGCGAGTCATTGCGACATCAGCGAATGTTTCATGCAACAAAAATTACGTCAAGCCAAGACATGAGAGCCAGACAAAACATTACTTTCGACATAGGGAAGTTTTAGGGGAGGGAGTTTGATTAGAGAATTCAAGAAACCTATGCAATTCCAGATTCATTCACCTGCTCTCTTTCTTTTGAGTGATACCTCATACCATCATACTCTGCTGTCAAAAATTTGCAGACCAGAAGGTCCATATCACCTGCCTGATCTTGCAACATCTAGTATTCTTAAACACCTGTTAGACAGTACCAGACGTAATACTGCAAATCTCTACTTGCTCGGCTTGCTTCATCTCATTCCTCCCAAAGAATTTAGGATATTCATGCATTATAGGTTTGTAACCTCCTGAGGTAGGTCGAGGTCAAATGCAAAGGTTTAGCTGTGTACTATCTACAAAGAAAATGTATGTCAGGTTTTTGTTAGTTGGTTAAGCATTCCCATAAAAGAGCAAATGTACGTCAAGAGTTTTTTCAGGTTAAATCTCGATACAGAATAAAAAACTAAGGTCTAATGAAATGTACCAGTGTAACGCTCTCACCTTGTGGTTTCTGTGACTTTTGGCTGGTCCACTCCAGAAGACAGTACATATTTGAAACCGCCTGTGTGATTTTCACATCAACGTCACTGCACATATTCAGGATACATCCTTCACCAGGATCAGGCACCCAGCATTCAGGATTTTCTTCTGGATCGTGGCTCCCTGGTTCTCTTTTAAGTGTATCTAGTCCTTGGCTAAATTCAAAAGATTCCTTATCTAGACTTGACGTCCCATGCTGTTCACTTACATCAGAACTAGTGTGCTCTGGCTGGATACTCTCCTCAAGGCTAAATTTCCTCTGGATGTCCACATGCGTGCTGGAAGTAAGGTTATCGAGGTCAGATATGAGAAGATCAGCCACTTCCTGTATAGCATCCCGTTTGTACACCAATGAGAGTTCTTCAGACACCGGGGTTGGTTGATTGAATCTGCTGCTCTCGTCATAGCAGTACAATTGTACAGAGACCTTTTCTGCAACATTGTGACCTTAAAAAAGGGGGGGGGGGGTAAAAAACTTAACAACATATAACAGTAGGTCAAATGACTTACAGACTCACCTACCCATTCATTCATTCATTCATTTTAAACAGTTAGACTGCGTTCGTTTAGTAATTGGGATTTTAATAGTAAGTGCATATTGTTAAGCATTTGTTCAAGACAGCATTGTTTCCTCAGTATAATTAGCTTTCTAACCTTGTTCCTCTCCCTTTTTCACACAGTGTAATGTGGTACAACACATTTTCACAGAGGACTGTACACCTTCACATTCATGAGTTATCTAATAAGCCAATAATATGGCAGCGGTGCAACACATAAAATCATGCAAATATGGGCCAGAAGCTTCAGGTACAGTAAGTCTCAAATCAACCTACAGAATGGCATGATTGTTGGTGGAAAACAGAAAAAGAATATTTATATAACTGCTGATCTTTTGGGATTTCCACACACAATAGTCTCTAGAGTTTACTCAGAAACGTGCAATAAAGAAAAGAAAAAAACGTCCAGCATGCAGCAGTTCTGCAAACGGAAATTCCTTGCTAATGAGAGGGGTCAAGTGAAAATGGCCAGACTGATTCAATCTGACAAAAAAGGCTACAGTAACTGAGATAATTACTCTGTACAATTGTGGTGAGCTGAAAAGTATCTCAACACCTGGACCAGGATCCAAATTCACCAATACTTACAGAACCACTAAACCAGGCAAATTAACAGATTAGATGAATCAGTAGAGTTTGAATGGAAAAAAAGTGCTATGCACTGGCCATCCAGGCCTGGATTTGAACATCCCTGACCTAGAAACTAGAAGCAACAGCCTAAGACCAGGCAAGCTTCAACATCGGTCGGCCAAGAACAGAACGTTTAGGAGGATGAAATAATGTAGTATTGTCTGATGAGCCTCACAGACTTTTCATCAGAAGCATGAATCCATCGACCCAACCCTGCTTGTGCCAACAGTCCAAACTGGTGAAGGTGGTGTAATGGTTTGGTAAATGTTTTCTTAAAACAATTTGGTCCCCCTAATTCCAATCAATCATGACTTGAATGTTACAGCCTATTTGAGTATTGTTTCTGACCATGTGCAGAACCTAATAGCCATGAGTTCAGTGTTCTTTCGTCCCTTCCCAGTAACTGGAACTGATTTCAATAAAACACATTTCAGCTCCAGTAGAACAGGAATCTAGTAGAACTGAAATTGCAGATGAAAAATGGAACTGTGTGTGGAATCAATGTCATGAAAAATTAGGGGCAAAAATAGGCCAAGCCTACTAACATTATAGTGTTCCTGAGTGTAAATGTGCTACTGTGTGTACAGTAAGTACTAGGGATATCTAAGTGCCAATTTGATTTGTATTGTGTTCCTGTAAGAATCATGATTTTTAATTCAGTAGTAATTTGTTTTTGTAACAATTCCAAACAAACTTAATCTAAAAAAAATCGTCATCTCTAGTAAGTAGAATACAAACTACAAAAACCAAATTCAAGCATGCAGATAATAGAGAATCAGGATGTTTTACAACAAAAGCAAACTGCATACAAGGAAAATTATTTATATATGGTGAATCCCTGATGGCTGGTAGTTCATGGGAAGAATCAAAGACTGGAATCATGGAATCATGAATTTGGCCAAGTACTAAGCTGCTGAAAAAATTCTACTACCTGTTTCATGTTTTTAATGCATCACTTTCTATTAATTTTCATTAAGAGTGCCAATAATTCTAGAGAGCACTGTACATATAATGAACTTGTTATTGGTGATTGCTTAGTTATGATGGGGCGACAAGACCTACCAGGTATGATGAAGCTCAATAAGCGGCTCTCTTCCTTCCTCTGGGCCGTGGTGACATGATGGATACGAGAGCCTTTTAATAACACATAATACTCAGAATTGTGCTGAACAGACAGATGATCCTGCAGCACTGCACACACTTCCACCTGACCCTGAGAAATGAGAAGAGACAGAGCAAAAAGATATGAAATCATATATTTCACTCAAGAGATACATTTGTAAATGTCACAGAGGAGAGATTCAAAATCCTTGACTTGGTCTACACATGGATGGCAGAGTTACTGTTTTATCCAATATGATAGAGCTGGCATACTTTTATTTAGTTAGATTACTCAAAAGTCATTGTTGATGTTATAATACGCCAGTTTAACCATTTCAGGAGTGCGGGCATAATTAAATAATTGGAATATTGCATGAGACAGCTGCACCACCGTACAACAAATACTATAATCGTAAATGTGCATGAGAAAAAATCTATGTTTAACCAATAATGCAGTAATTGCATCACCATGGCATGAAGGCGATGAGCCTGTGGCACTACTGAGGTGGTACCGAAGACCAAGTTATTCCCTTTGCTTGTGTACTTTTCCTTTCCACTCAACATGCCATGCATATGTTTCAAAATACCGTACCACTAGGTGAACAGTCAGTCCTTTCAGTGATGACCTTTGTGGCTTACGCTTCCTGTGGAGGGTGTTGATAATATTTGTTGACTGAAAGATTTGTAGACTCTTTCACAGTTGTCTAGGTCATGCACTTTTTAGACGGTTACTATAAGTATCCAGTGATCTGCTTTTGTTATCAGATCCAGCAGACTTTCATGAGAGAAAATCTAAAAATATACAGTTGAATTTGTTGTAATAGAAGAGAAAATCATGAAACATGCAGAGAATACATAATATCGTACAATAAAATCAACTACCAAACCTTAAAACAGCACGTACACAGAGGTGCTGCTTTGTTAAAAGAGAACTACAGTATTAGCCAGAGCAACAGCCATCCATATAGAATAGAATCAATTAGTTCAAAATGCTGGTATAGTACTGTTTTCAAAACTAGAGTACTGGGGTATTTTTCAGTTGTTGGTATACAGTACCAGACTATTATACACATGCGAAGAAGAACATTCAATTGAATGATTAGGCAGAGCTCAAAAAAGTATTTTATTTTTGATTGTTTTTATTTTTACACCATTAAATTTTTCTTATATCTTGTTTACTTTGATGGTATTCAAGACAACAGCAGTGTTATAATTGTGAGTTTTCCTATATATCTGAAATCAAGCCTTAGAACAGGACAGAAACACTTTGTGTCCCTCTACTCTGAGCAATACAGACGTTCAACTCAGATGAAATCTAAAAAAAATAATAATAATAAAAACATACTTCAGGCCACTGATTTCATTTACAAGACCCTGGATCAAAAGACACACCTTGTAAAAGGGGAGGGGAACATTACTGCAGACTGAGAGAGGTTTGTGCAAGACAAGGCTCTTTTCACTCAACCCCCCCCCCACCACCACCACCCCCCATGTTCTGCATAAAACCCTCTTTTGATTTTTTTTTTTTTTAAACTACTTCTACAGCCGTCTCTCTCACTTCCTGTCATTTAAGGGGCCCCTTTGCTATAACAGTGAATGGTAAGTAGAACCTTCATAAAAGGGTAAAGAACTTTGTTAGGTATGGGAATGGGTAAGGAGTGAAGACTTTCCTCTTTCTGTAACTCAGTCCTTCAGATAAAGTTGAATGGCAAGCCTGGGATTCTCAGTGCTCCTGTCTCGCATAAACCCAGCACCACCAGAAGCACCACCGCCACTGCATTCACAGTACTTCCCCCCTGTTTTTTACATCACCTTATATGAAACTATTTCCCTTCTCCTTTATTTAATGAATTCATGACATGTTTTCCAAATGAAAGCAAGAGATATGAACAGGGAGGATTTTCCCTGACAAAGAAAGAGAGGGACTGGAGATTAACTTGAAACACCATCACATTGACCCTATCTAATGTCCTATCTAATATGACATTATATGCAAAGTGAAATAAGTTAAATCTAGTATCAATGTATTAAAAACAAAAAGAAAGAAAGATGGGAAAGACAGAGAGACAGACAATGGAAGACAAATCAGAAGTTGTTATACGGTCCATTCATATTTCTCAGGAAATAAATATACCATTTGTAATACTTTACAAGTATGCTACATTTCTAACTATTTGATACCAAATGATTAACATTTTACAGATTCCATCCATGTGCATTTTTGAAGATATCATTAGCAAAAAGAGATTGATCGTGAACAATCCTTCAGTTTATGAACAAAATACAATCAGAAAATACTGATTTTTGTGTGTGTACCAGAGTGTGTGGCGTTCCACATGTTCTCCAAAGCTGAATGGCTTTACTCCAGGTTCTCACTGCCAAAAACGTGCCAGTACATGGACTGATTATCCAGCGTGTCCCATGTGTGTGTGTGCTGTGACTGACTGACATCTCACCCAGGGTGTGTTCCTGAGATAAGCTCACGATCCACTACAACCGTGAGTGAGGATAAAAACTTTTACTCATGACTAACCAGATCCATTTTATTTATTCATTTAATGATTAACTGATTCTGAGTCACTTCCAAATCACTTCAGTGCAATGAAATATATTGGAGAAATAAGCTCTTCAGTACATATGAACATACAGTAGGTGAACAATCAGCCTACAGGACCTTCATTTTAAATGCGTTAGTATCAGAGAATGTAGCTGTATCCTTGAGGCCTAGTACAGCAATAATGCATTATTGTTATTCCAGTCATTACTAAATAATGAAGGTTTACATCATGTTGTTGCCGACATTGTGACCAGTTCAACCTGAACTTCCCATGGATAATATCCTGCCTCGTTACTGTTGTGAAGAAGCTATTTCTCTCCGCCCTAAACAATTATAGACCAGTAGTCATCACATCACAAAGTTTCTGGAAAGACCCATGCTCTTCCAACTCAGACCTCAAGTCAGTCCTCTCCTGGATCCCCTGCATTGTGCCTACCAGCCATAGGTAGGCATGGACATGAGAACAAGAATGGAGTCCATACGTCCCTCATGGTTTTGCAAAGATGGTGGAAACCAGAGAACCCAGATTAAACCCACACAATGGTATAAGAGGGCACAGATACTTACTGTACCACCATTCTGCCAAATTAGCAATTTGATTAGAGAATTGCAACATACAACCCCTGGCAAAAAATACTGAACCACCCCTCTCAGAAGATGTTCATTCAAATGTTTAATTGTGAAAAAAAAAACAAGCACATACATGCCACAAAACTATTTTCACTCAACAATCTAAACTTCTGGCTGTATAAAACACTTAAAAAGAAAAAAAAGAAAAAAAAAAGAAAAAAAAGAAAGATAACTATAGTCACTGACAACTGTTTTTACAGATCAAACAGAGGGGAAAAAATGGAATCACACAAATCTGAGGAAAATTATATGGAATCACCAAATAAAAACACTACTACACTACTAGTACACTACTGTACTTTGTTGCACCACCTCTGGCTTTTATTACAGCTTGAATTCTCTGATGCATGGATTTAACTAATGACAAACAGTATACTTCATCAATCTGATTCCAGCTTTGTCTTATTACAGTTGCCAGATCAGCTTTGCAGGTTGGAGCCTTGTTGTGGACCATTCTCTTTAATTTCCACCACAGACATGCCATTGACATTATATGTCTTTCCTTGTAGGAATGTTTTCACAGATTTTGCCCTATGACACGATGCATTATCATCCTGAAAAATGATGCTACCATCACCGAACATACTTTCAATTGATAGAATAAGAAAAGTGTCCAAAATCTCAACATAAACTTGTGCATTTATAGAAGATGTAATGACCGTCATGTCTCCCATACCTTTACCTGACATACAACCCCATATCATTAATGATTGTGGAAATTTGCACATTTTCCTCAGGCAGTTGTCTTTATAAATTTTATTAGAACGACTCCAAACAAAAGTTTCAGCATCATCACCCTGCCCAATGCAGATTCGTGATTCATCACTGAATATAACTCTCATCCAGTCATCCGCAGTCGAAAATTGTCTTTCTTTAGCCCACTGAAACCTTGTTTTTTTTTCTGTTTAGATGTTAATGATGGTTTTCGTTTGGCTTTTCTGTATGTAAATCCCATTTCTTTTAGGCGATTTCTTACAGTCCGGTCACAGACATTGACTCCACTTTCTGCCCATTTGTTCCTCATTTGTTTTGTTGTGCATTTTCTGTTTTCAAAGCTTTAAGTTTTCTATCTTTCTTTGATGTCTTTCTTGGTCTACCAGTACGCTTCCCTTTTACAACCTTTCCATTTGATTTGTACTTGGTCCAGATTTTAGACACAGCTGACTGGGAACAACCAACATCTTTTGCAACATTCCGTGAAGATTTACCTTCTTCAAGAAGTTTGATAATTCTCTCCTTTGTTTCAGCTGACATCTCTCGTGTTGGAGCCATGAGTTATGTCAATCATCTTGGTTCTACACATCACTAATGTGTGCAAGCACTCTTTTTAACTGCAGACTAATTAGCAGTTGTAATCAGATACAGGTGTTTGATTTAGAAATGCAAAGTGCATGATGATTCCATATAATTTTCTTTAGATTTGTGTGCTTCCATATTTTTTTCCACTGTTTGATCTTTAAAACAGTTGTCACTGACTATAGTTATCTTTCTTTGTTTTGTTTTTTTTTGTTTGTTTTTTTTTAAGTGTTTTATACAGCCACAAGGTTGGATTGTTGAATGAAAATAGTTTTGTGGCATGTATGTGCTTGTTTTTTTTTTTCTACACAATTAAACATTTGAATTAACATCTTCTGAGAGGAGTGATTCCATACTTTTTGCCTGGGGTTATAATAAGGTCCTTAAGTTTGGAATAAATTTCTAGTCTGCATGAACACGGTGCAACATGTTCTTTTTTGCGGGGCTCCAAAAAGTCTCCTAATTTCCCCCACAAATTAAAAAAATAAATAAATAAATACTGAACACTATCTCTAGTGCCAAGCCCTCTTAACAGTTCATCACCAGGAGCAACTCCCTCATTGGGAGTAGTGATGGATAGACTTTGGAGACATCGAACGCAAATATGGTTCTTCCCACTTCTGTAGAGTATATAAACATTAATGTTACAGATACAAACAATTTTCCTTTGGTAAGGCAAATACAAAAATGAAATATAAAATAGAAATAAAAATGTATGCACATATGACTATGTATTTAATAAAGCTAGCATATGGCCCTTAAAAATGTTCCAGACTCCTACTCTAATCTCATCAAACCTCAGACGCACACATATGGAGTTTGCTAAAGTCATTGGAACTGATTGAAAGTGGGATGTATTGCCAGATGGAGAGATTTAGAATCTAGCTAAATCACCAATAAATGTAATTATAGTCATGCAGAAAAAAATAGCTTTTTGTAATGTACTGAATGCTAGCGAATAAGCCATTTTGCTTCCAAAGGCCCTTGTTAGGAGACTTGGCATTAGGAACCTCTGTCAAGTTCCAGGACACTCATCAGCAAATTCTCACTGCTTTTGCCAAGAGAGTCATCCTTAGATGTTCTAGCAGGACAATAATTCAAAGCATTCTTTTAGATCCAGACAAACAGAGCTCAGACCATAAAATCTTTAGCTATTCAGGAAGTTTTAGAAATTACAATACCAGACTACTCTCAGATAGACCTCAGAAAACCAGAATAAGTAGTTATCTACTAGAGCACTACTTGACCGGCTTTGCTACTCTGTTCACTCAGATCACTAAAAGATTAAACCCTGGGAAATGGGAGATGGTGACCGAAAAATCAAAAACGACATGGTGCTAATATACAATTTCTAAGGTATAGGTATAAGGCATCACAAAGCTCAAAACGTCAAAACGCTTTATACCAATTGGTATCTTTGGGTCTGTTGTGCCAACTGAGCAAAGTCTAAATAAAGATTGTATTCTCACTCTCGAAGAAAGACTCACAATGTAAAGATTACCAAGAAACTTGTCAAAAATGTGCACTAGATGGGAAATTTTGAAGAAACATCTCAAGCTTTACAAAAAGTTAAATGATAAATCTATTTACATGTCAAAACAGCCAGATTATCAAAGTGGCATAATTATGAAAATGAAAATATTATGTTAGGATATTACTATTTTATATTAGGTTTTACTTGAGGTATTTGTGACTGAATATATCTACTTTAATTATCCACAAATAACAATATATTTACTGTTCTAAATGCAGATACTACTGGTAGTAAGTACACACGGTAGTTTAAAGTCTAATTGTAACATCTTGCTGTTTAATAGTACAAATCTCTCTCTGTTCCCTATGCCTTTACTCACCACTTGAAGATTGGGTCTGTCTACCCAGCTTTCAA
>JAAGKR010002036.1:0-49383 GCA_011419295.1 Clarias macrocephalus | reverse complement strand
CGAAGAAAGACTCACAATGTAAAGATTACCAAGAAACTTGTCAAAAATGTGCACTAGATGGGAAATTTTGAAGAAACATCTCAAGCTTTACAAAAAGTTAAATGATAAATCTATTTACATTTCAAAACAGCCAGATTATCAAAGTGGCATAATTATGAAAATGAAAATATTATGTTAGGATATTACTATTTTATATTAGGTTTTACTTGAGGTATTTGTGACTGAATATATCTACTTTAATTATCCACAAATAACAATATATTTACTGTTCTAAATGCAGATACTACTGGTAGTAAGTACACACGGCAGTTTAAAGTCTAATTGGCTCTGGACCCGTCTAACTGGTCCTGGAGTCCTGCTTCTGGTTGGAGATCTCGTCGCATGGATGCCCCGTGTGGTCTGCCTGGATTTGTATGGTGGCTGGGGATGGTTTCCATTAAGACTGTCCTATCATCGATTGATGCTCTGGGGACCTGTGACTTCAGTTGTTCGATAGCTCAGGACTGGAATCTCCTACAGTCTACCTGAGCCTCCAGGAACAAACTGGACTCCTTTTTAATTTTAACACATCTCCTGTTACACTGAACTTCCAGTACACATTATTAAGTTGATCAATCCCTGCTATCCGTTATCACCCAGATGAGGATGGGTTCCCTGTTGAGTCTGGTTCCTCTCAAGGTTTCTTCCTATTACCATCCCAGGGAGTTTTTCCTTGCCACCGTCGCCCTCGGCTTGCTCATCAGGGACAATCTTATCATTTTGATTCATACACATTGCATACAGACTTACTTCTTTTTATTGTGTAAAGCTGCTTTGCGACAATGTCAATTGTTAAAAGCGCTATATAGATAAAATTGACTTGACTTGACTTAATTGTAACATCTTGCTGTTTAATAGTACAAATCTCTCTCTGTTCCCTATGCCTTTACTCACCACTTGAAGATTGGGTCTGTCTACCCAGCTTTCAAGAAAATCTTTCAATCATTATACTGTGGATCTCATAAAAGAAACATTCATTTTATTTCAGTTACCTTCGCTATTTATGGAGGCTACGTAACAAATAGCAGACTTTTCAATTTCATGCAATTTAGTGAAAACTGCTGGTTTTCAAATCACCAGGAGCACAGAATGCAATGGTCACAGAGGTTGTCTGAACCAGAAGGTACATTACAATTATAGGAAAAATCACATTCCCCAGCCTCCCAGGAAAAGTCTATGCCAGGGACCCGGGCAGAGAACTCCACCCAAAAGCTAAACCTATGAGTCAGGAGGAACAATGCTGCTTTTACTTAGACTATGCAACAGTGGACCAGTTTTTTTCTCTTGCACAGCAAAATGAGGGTTTATGAAAATATGCAGTTTCACATGCATTCTTAGGGTCCAATAGAATATCAGAAGACCATCAAGATGTCATCTTTGGGTGTCAAAGTTTAGCACCCTTAGCCATGCTCTTGAACATTTTGCTGCTGATTATGATGGATCAAGTCATTTTTTTTCATTGAAAAAAAAAAAAAGAAAACATGACATTTTTAAGAGCAGCAGCTCTATCCTCAAGCTTCCAGTGATGACTGAAAGAAAGTGGCCATGCGTACATGCAGCAACAAAGAGGATTTTCCACATGTTAATTAGAAAAGATGGAAGAAAAACAAAGTTTAGCTTTTTTTGTTTGAAACAATTTGAAGTTACATTTTCAATTAATCAATTAGTACTGTTTACCTAATAACTGTAAAACTAATGTTATAAGGTCTTGGCTACATTTAATTACAGTACTCATGTTTAATTCAGTTGTAAAACTGCTGAATAAAGCTTGCCAGTGTTATTACTATTAGTCCACTTTTTTTGTTTATTGCTTTTTGTCAAAATTTAACAGCCAAAATCAAAATCATACAATACTGCCTTATGATAATGCTGTGGTTATTGAAACTCAGAAGGATGCCCTGTTTGGAAACTGCAAGTGCCATGAATGAAATTACATATCGGGAACCCCCAGAATGAGGTGTAAAACATGGGCCTTGGGAAGCCTCGGATGAACTTCTAAACCTGTTGCAAATGCAACCCCCAACAAAAGTAGTGGAAAAATTATATTAAGACCCTGATTTGATACTACACCAAAGTGAGGTAAAATGGAAAAACATAAACCATGAACCATGTATAAATCAGTGTCCCCAGAGTACAAGATCTTTCATTTCCCCTGCTTTCTTTTATTTTGTATCAGAAAGCTTAAAGGGTGACTAACTCAGGCTAGGTAAAAGATTAATAGGTGCAATTACACTCTTACTTGAATACTTGGCCTTACATGAGTCGCAGTGTTCCACACAAGCCAAAACAAAGACAGAAATGACCAAATGGATCTTCCCATGTATTCTTTGCATTTCATTCATAGATATCCATTTCATAGTGTCAATAAAGGCATAGTAACAAACGTGCATTGTGCAAATATTATTATTATTATTATTATTATTATTATTATTATTATTATATTATGGTGGATTAGTAGCAACAACCTTCAGTGCCGTATTCATCATAATTGAGTCCATTATTCATTTCCAGGGAATTCCTTATCTAAAGAGCTAATAATGGATATGCCACATAAAGGGAAGGAAAAATATTTTAAATGGCCCAGTAGTTATCAGTGATATCAGCATATCAGAAATCTCAAATATCCCAAGTACTTTTGAAATCGCATCTATCTTAACCTCTAAATACTCACATGACCAGCTGTAACTCCACTTACCTGTAGCTCGACTAAGAGATAAATGTTATGTTTAAACAAAAACATTTGCACAGTACATTACCAGGCAACAAACTGACAAATGGGTAGTACAGTACTTCCTTTATCATGTTTGTTCATGTCAAACAGAGGACAGGTTCACATGCTTAGCATTTTTATTACTGAGCTAATCCAAAGCTGCTTTTAGCCTCAGCATTTTCCTAGATTTGTGTAATTCATATTGGCTCACTATTACTTGAGTGGACATATATACCAACAGTCTGGGACAAGCAGATTATAAATCACAGTTGCCAGAGGAGACACACGTAGGCTGTTAAAATAACGGACACCAGAATATTTTATTTATTTATTTATTTTCTTCATCCAACAGCAACAAAAAGAAAAAAATATTCTCCTTATTGACCTTTGTAAAAGAAAACTTTTAATATTTTTTAAAAAGTTTGTTTAAACCCAACATGCTCCAACTAGTTCAAAAATGTCTTGGTGGAACAAAGCGTCTCAATGCTGGGGTATGCACTACTTTTTTTCAAATCCTACCACCTAAAACACTAAACAAAACTTCAGAACATATTTTTAAAAATACAATTTACAGACAAGCACTGCTGTGCAAAAGTCTTGAGCCTCATTTCTTCATATTATGTACAATTAAATTCTATTCTATGAGGAGAAATGTGGCCGGGAAAAAAATGTGGCCGGGACTGTTTTGGGACTAAACAGCCTTAAGAAAACAAATTATTGGTGAGGCAAATCAGGTAAAGAAAGCTTCAACTTGCTAGGACGCATAAAGAATGCAACATGGAGCATTGGAAACTCATACCAAAAGAAATAAATAAACACATTAAAAAAATTAGTCCGTTGTCCCCATGCGCAGATCAAAAAGAGGAAGGCTGGGCACCTTCAGGAACGTCATCACGTAAAACCCCAACCCTGCTACAGAAACCCGTCAGACAATGTGTTCAACAGCATGGGAGGAAAATAAAAAGGTTTAACTCAAAAGCTGACAGAAATCTTGTGAATGTTTTACATCAGTGAATATTCTACTTGACTAAAACGCACAACACACACTCAGACAAAACACTTGAGCTATTCAATACTCAAGGACACCTGAAAGTGTTTAACACCAATATGTTAACCATTTGTCACACACTGTGCATACACACAAGCAGCAGTTTTTTTTTTTTTTTTTAGCTTCAGTGAATTGGACTATTTGCCTCTCGAGGCATAAATTAAAGTTTATAGCAAATTTAATTAAAATATCAACTGATATTATGCTTCCCATATTGCTTTCTATATATTTATTTACATAAACATGGAATTTACCAAAAAAAAAAAAAAAGACTGATTTAAAAGCAGACTTCAGGCTTCAGGACGCATTAATGGTCAAAGAGGGAATTCCACAGATGAGGAGCAGCAGAGCAAAAGGCTCAAATTGAACACGGTTTGGGCCTTGGGAGATGAAGGAACCAACTGTTCTGTGTTTGCCGATTTCGGGTGGAATTTAATGGAGCGAGTAGTTCTTTCAGATAGAGAGAGCAGTCCTATGCATTCACTGGTGAGCCAGAAAACTCGAAATATTCCCAGCCATTGGATAGACAAATACTATCTCTGCCCTTTCAGTTGCCCCGAGTTCTCAAAGCCAGCCTGAAACTTACCATCGTTACCCTTTGAACTTATTACAGATGAAAGGTAAAAAGGTGGTGACAACATGATAATATTACAAGCAGCTAGTACAGCATCTATTCAACTTGTATACTGGATATTATTCAAAGATAAATAGTTTGCATATAATTAGTAATGTTTACTTTTGTCGTTTATAACTTTTAAGCCAGCAAGAACTGGCAACCAGTTATTCAAATCTGAATGAATGAAGCAATAAAAAAATGTATTGTGATGTTTACAATAGCTATGCTTTGAAGTTCATGTTGCCTTATTGTGACAAAATGACTATTATTCTCATTACATCATAAACCTATAGGGATCCACTCTTGACAATACTGCCAGGATTTCTACAGTACTGTGCAAAAATCCTGACCCCACCCCCATTTCTATATATTACATTTAATTCAATTACCTGGATTAAATTAAAGAATGGGAGCATGCTTGCGTGCTTTTACTGTGACTGTTGTAAAGATACAATTTAACATAGCTTGATAATGTAACAACCTCAGCAGCCCCTTATTTCCCCTCTCCTCTGTTCCAGTCACTCAGCATTAACTACCAGCAGTATGCTAATCACCGGCCTGATCATCTGTTTCTCACTGGCTCATGCCTTACGTTTGATGGGCATTTTATACTTGAATGATTCAGAGATTACTGTGTCGCTTAACAAACGTTGCTCTAAAATGCCTGGAGAACTATGCAAGAAAATCTGGCTCGTTCATAGAAAATTATGAAGAAATAAGGAGGGGCTCAAGACTTTTGCACAGTACTGTACCTCTGAGTTTTCTAGTATTTCCAGGTGGCCTAGCAGCACAATCCAGCCACACAAACTTCAGAGTTTAATCCAAATACAGATATGTCTGATTGGAGCGCTAAACAAATAAAAACAAGATACAGACGCAAATAAATCACAGCTTCAGTAAGCATTTCCTACTCTAAACCAAGCATGCTAATGCGTTAACAGCACTCTGAAGTACCATCATTCTTTGAGAAAAAAAAAAATACTGCTTCTTACTTTTTGTAATTTAATTATTAACATAGCATCTACCTGGGTAAAGGGGGGGGGGGACACAGTTTTAAGAAATTGATTTTAACATTATGGCTGGTTGACGCATTTCCATATTTAAATGCCACCAAACAACCAGTATAAACCAATAAGCGTATCCATCATGGTATATGCTGGTTATGTACTAAAGATGGGGAGATCAATTCGGTTATCTATCATGATTCTTCCATTACATTAATTGTGGCAATTCAGATCATACGACTAACAAAACAGGCTCGTATGTTAGGCACTAGGCATGAGGGGTGCGTCACTTCATCCACCTCTCTTCTTATCCTGATGATTTACTTTACATTCTTTATGCTACCCAGCAAACTGAAAGCCTTTTTTCAATTAGCCAATTTAGCCACAATCCTCCACGGTTCTCTTCATGTTGTGAATATGGAAATGCTCTTACCATCACTATTAAACATAGAAATGTGGTGGGAAACTCATGACTTTCTTGAAGGTGATGGTTCACTTCTATGCTTCCCGGTTTTAATAATGTGTTTTGCAGGTCTTAACCCTATTTTAGTAGTTTCAGCAGTCTTTTCTTTTCTTGCCACAAGACAATAGATTGACCTTTCTGAAGCATAACAGTCATTATTGATAACTGGGACAAAACATGCCCATCACAAAAAAAATATTTTCTGTAAAATTTAGAAATTTTTAGAACACTCACCTAAAGGATTATTAGGAACACCACACTAATACGGTGTTTAACCCCCTTTCGCCTTCAGAACTGCCTTAATTCTATCTGGCATTGATTCAACAAGGTGCTGAAAGCATTCTTTAGAAACGTTGGCCCATATTGATAGGAGAGCATCTTGCAGTTGATGGAGATTTGTGGGATGCACATCCAGGGCATGAAGCTCCCGTTCCACCACATCCCAAAGATGCTCTATTGGGTTGAGATCTGGTGACTGTGGGGGCCATTTTAGTACAGTGAACTCATTATCATGGTCAAGAAACCAATTTGAAATGATTCGAGCTTTGTGACATGGTGCATTATCCTGCTGGAAGTAGCCATCAGAGGATGGGTACATGGTGGTCATAAAAGGACGGACATGGTCAGAAACAATGCTCAGGTAGGCCGTGGCATTTAAACTATGCCCAATTGGCACTAAGGGGCCTAAAGTGTGCCAAGAAAAGATACCCCACACCATTACACCACCACCACCAGCCTGCACAGTGGTAACAAGGCATGATGGATCCATGTTCTCATTTTGTTTACGCCAAATTCTGACTCTACCATTTGAATGTCTCAACAGAAATCGAGACTCATCAGACCAGGCAACATTTTTCCAGTCTTCAACTGTCCAATTTTGGTGAGCTTGTGCAAATTGTAGCCTCTTTTTTCTATTTGTACTGGAGATGAGTGGTACCCCGTGGGGTCTTCTGCTGTCTTCACAAATGCTTTGCTGCATACCTCGGTTGTAACGAGTGGTTATTTCAGTCAAAGTTGCTCTTCTATCAGCTTGACTCAGTCGGCCCATTCTACTCTGACCTCTAGCATCAACAAGGCATTTTCGCTCACAGGACTGCCGCATACTGGATGTTTTTCCCTTTTGTAAACCCTAGAAATGGTTGTGCGTGAAAATCCCAGTAACTGAGCAGATTGTGAAATACTCAGACCGGCCCGTCTGGCACCAACAACCATGCCACGCTCAAAATTGCTTAAATCACCTTTCATTCCCATTCTGACATTCAGTTTGGAGTTCAGGAGATTGTCTTGACCAGGACCACACCCCTAAATGCATTGAAGCAACTGCCATGTGATTGGCTGATTAGATAATTGCAATAATGAGAAATTGAACAAGTGTTCCTAATAATCCTTTAGGAGAGTGTATGTTGATTATGATCATATTTTGAATTAACTCAGCATAAAAAAAATCAATTCTACTTTAAATTATTTTTATTTTATTTAATAACGTGTCCCCACTAGACTTGAAAAGGTCCTTTTTCAGAACAAGGTTTCACATTTTCAAATAGATAAAAAACTGATTAGAATATATGAAAAACTACATATTATTATTATTATTATTATTACTACACTACAATAATACATGTTAATCAATTAATCGCTGTTAAAAAGTAATTCATTTAATTTGTTTAACTATATTTTTTCATTTGCTGAATTTCAGTTTCTGTCAATACCGTCAAACATTTCTAAAAAATAAATAAAGTCAGGCAATCTTGTGTCAGTCTTGTCAAACCTCCAAAGGCCCCTTGCCTTCATGACTCCCAGTCTGTTCAACTGCTCAGGTTCTTGTAAGTTTGATATTCGTTGGCCTTAAATTAAATGAAAATTTTCATTATTTTTTCAGATGATTTGTCAAATTACTGAAACTCAACCACATTAAATATGCATGCAACAAATTGTGCAAAAACAACCTGGAACTTTGACAACACTGTAAGACGACAACACCATGAGGAAATTCATCTGACGGTGGTAACTTATTGTGTGACAGTGTTGACAAATACATGCAAAGTAGGTTTTATTTCACTACATTTCCATCAGCAAAACATTACTTTATGTTAATTTCCTGTTAAAATGTATTTATTGTTTTGTTTAAAGCATGATTCATTGCTTTAAAAGGGCACATATACGCTCATTTACACACTACAGGCAATTTTGGAAAAATGGATTTTAAAAAAATTTATGCTAGATTTACTAAAAACATTTTTTGTTCAAAACGTTTTGAAGATCTGAAAATTGATTCCAAAGTGTTAAATGCTGCATAAATGTTTACAATAAAATGTAACAGTTTTATATATTTTCAAGGATCCTCTCTCTTATAATGTACTAGAGGTTACCCACGTTTCTGGCCGCGTACATGAGATTTACCCGTGTCTCCGCCCACGTGCACATCCTGATGCCTGTGTGCTACCATTATCTGTAAAAAGAGTGTTTGGTGCCCACACTGCTCCAATGTTTAAGCGCTTTCTAGCCTAATCCAGGCTTTCTGAAAGAGTGACCCTGAACATGTCCTGATGAACGTGTTTTCACTGCGGATGACGCTGCCTACTGTAATGCAGAAGGAAATGCCTGTGGCACGCTCACCGTATGAGGTAAAAGGTGATGATGACACCGCCTACTGTTACTTTCAGTGTGGAATGCCTGTGCCACAATCACAGTGTGATATAAAGGATGATGATGACGCTGCGTACCGTTACAGGTGTTGAGGTACGCCTGTGACACAATCACAGCATGATATAAAAGCTGTTAATCATATATGACTGACTACCTGTGCAAACAGCACCGACCATGTATAACCCGTGCCTCCCGCTGCCCAAACAAACAACAGAATGTCTGCTTTATATACAGATGTCAACAGTGTCAGATTTGTGGATAGATTTTTCATTATAACTTATAGGAAGCCATTTTTTATCCTAATTAAATATTATTCAGAGTTACATTTTGAAATAGTTATATGACAGTAGCAAAAAAAAACACTTGATTATTAGACAAAATCTAAAAATATATATAATTTGAATACATTTTACAATGTCCAACAGCGTTGAGAAAAAAATCCTGTAATGCACTAAAACAGTCAGTCATTTGTACAAAAATCCCACACCTCATTGTTCAACAATATATATTACAGGAATAATAATAATAATAATAATAATAATAATGTTTTTCAAAAATAAATTCTAATTAAAAACTTTTTGTCCCAGTTCTCAAGATACACACACTATACAAGACCCTAAATGCGAGTCCAGGTGACATGTCTTGGTATCAAATGCAATAAAAAAAATTCTGTGCATTTTGTCTTCACACTCTTATGTCCCATTTCATGCTTCAGCTTGGTTTATAAGAAGACGTCACCAGATGGCTAGGAGTTGCCAGGACTACCATTTCCAGGCTACAGAACTGATTCCCAACAAATGGTTCCAATGCTGATCTCCCTAGGTCTAGAAGGGCAAGAGTAACACCACCAAGGCAAGACAGACTAAAAGGTGGAGAAAATGCTGCCACTACTGCTGCTGGTATTCCAGGGTAACACACAATAAGCCATCAGACTATTCAAAGGCAGTTGACTGCACCTGGGCTTGTCAGGAAAGCAAGGAGGCCGTATTGTCAGTCAATGTGGACTCTAGGTCGCTGTCAACGTTGTCTGAAATGTGAGTTTCTGGCACTGATGGATTTTGGTATAAAAATCACCGCTTCTTATTTATTTGGCATAAATATATATATTTTAAATTACTCCTCGCTCCACTATGTTTCTCTTACTACCAGATATGCACAAATCCTTTTTTTGTTGTTTTTTTAAAATCACAACTGCTAAATGTTGAGGGTGCGCACACGTGCACAGACTCACACATGCACTCACGCACACACAGGACCTCAAATAAATGACATTTGGCAGGCAGAGAAAATGAAAGGACAGATCCCAGGAGAATAAAGGTGGAAAAAAGAAATGGATAGAATTTCACATGAATGAGGGGATGGTAGAGCAAAAAGGTAAATGAGCAGAAACACAGAAGAAATCTCAATATACAATATATACAAACGGTGTGCGAGTACATAAATAAAAGCAGTGAAGCAAATGATTTGCCTGTTCAGTAAAATCCTCTGTTTTCATTATTTACATCTCATTTTGTGTATCTCTACATTTTCTAAAGGAATAAAGAAATATGAGATGCTGACAGAAGGAAGCAAAAAAGTCTGAACAGGTCTGCTTCTCATACTCACATAAACAGGGACCTCATCTCTGTTCAGCTCCATTAGACCATTACACTCTAATCTGCAAAAAAACAAAGCACTTAGTTTAATACAGGCCAGAGTGGTGGAAATACATGTGTACACACATACCAGTTCAACCAGACACATCTGCAGCAAACCAGTCTGAGTGTAACACTGCCCAAAACCATACGAGCAAATAGTGCTTCCAATACAATACACCCCTATAGACTCTCTCTTTCTCTCTCTCACACACACATACACAGGTTTAGAAAAACATTGAGAAGACAAATGTCCATTCACTAAAAACAAAACATGACATTCAACTGTGGAGAGAGAGGAAGAGAGAGCAAGAGAGAAAGACAGACACAGAGAGAGACAGAATGTGTGTGTGTGTGTGTGTGTGTGTGTGTGTGTGTGTGTGTGTGTGTGTGTGTGTGTGTGTGTGTGTGTGTGTGTGTGAGAGAGAGAGTGAGTGAGAGAGAGAGAGAGTGAGTGAGTGAGTGCAAATATTATACAAAAGAACAAAAGGACTATAGCTGAGCCCAGGACTGTAATTTGTTAAGGGGACGATTCAAAATACACCACTGGCTAGTTTTACGTACTGGAAAAAAGAAAACATCTAAAGTACAAGAGTTTGCAATTAAGAATATAATAGTGCTCAGAGTGCTGCAAAAGTCTGTAAGTAGAAACAGGTTGAATGCTGGTGAACCAATCAGTAGCCCAAGGAGTCTGGAACAAGGATATTTTCTGTCTGAGGTTATTACCGTTTTTATTTGCTTCTTTCTTTCTTTTTTTGTTTGCTTTGCTAGGTGAACAGTACAACTAACAATTGATGGATAATTAAAAATTTATTAAAACCGATATTCAGAACCTTGACATAATCTTGCCCATGTCAATTATATTATAATTATATATCATTCGATAAATACTTTTTTCTTTGTGTTTATCTCCTTAAAAACACAGTCCAGTCTGTGACATGGAAACAGCATGGAGGGGAACACTTTAATGAGAAAAAAATATCCCAGCTTTAATATTTGAGCATATTTACAGTATAAATTCACAGTAAAAATAAAAAGAATGATTCCTCAATCCCTATTCAGGTTTTCCCAAAATTCGCGGCCATGTCGCCCTGAATTCTGCACGTGACCTCGCAAAATATATATGAAAATGGTTTCAAATGGTTTCAGGCTTGGTTTTTTCCAA
The DNA here is from genome assembly GCA_011419295.1 of Clarias macrocephalus. Lineage (NCBI taxonomy): Eukaryota > Metazoa > Chordata > Actinopteri > Siluriformes > Clariidae > Clarias > Clarias macrocephalus. The sequence continues at coordinate 38,058 of JAAGKR010002036.1, read as the reverse complement.
CTGGAAAGCAGGCAAAGAACTCGAAAAAACTCAGTTACTTTGTAAAACCCTACTAAATAAATAAATAAAAATAAAATTAAAAAATGGCCCCGAGTTCACTTGAAAAATCCTTCCAAAGACTATAATGGAGTTTGCAGAATGAACACACTGAAAAAATGCTTTTGGACCACTGGAAAAATTGTCATCCTCTGCTCAATTTTTGAAATATACACATAAAACTTGCTACTCCACCACTTTAAAGTCTGGTGGTGGTGGTGGTGTAATGCTGTGGGAGTTATTTTCTTGGCACACTTCTTGCCCCTTGGTTACCAACTGAGCATCATTTAAATGCCACAGCCTACCTGACTATAGTGGCTGACCATTTCCATCCCTTTATGACCACAGGATAACACGCCATTTCATAAAGCTAAAATCATCTCAAACCGGTTTCTTGAACATGACAATGAGCTCACTGAATTCAGGAAAGACATGTTTCCTGGCAAAGATATCAGGATATTCTTTTTTTTTTTTTTTGCGGTTAATAATCAGTATCAGAATCATGAAAATAAATATAGATACATTATTTTGGGGTTATCTCCGGTGTTACACTTAATATTATGCTGAATCCTGGGGATTAAAGTGAGAATGATTTATGATGTATGGACATTTGAACGTCTCTCATTTAGAATCACACATTCTAAAATCACTTCATTTACTTTATTTCTGCTTTAAATGAACAGACATTCTGTTCTCAGCAACACCATCCATGCTGCTACAATCTACAACTTCACACTTAAGAGGTGAATCATTAGAAGAGACTACCAAGGCATGAGAACTATATGACGTTTTGTTTTCCCCAAAACTGAAGCACAAGGACATTGTGTTGACAACTGTAACTCTACACGAGGCCTCTGCATGCATACACACACCAACTCATTATTACTTAATGATGATGCAGACGCAGATAGATATCAACACCACAGGTGGAGAAATCCAGGAAGGTCATGTAAACTTACACACATTCACCCACACACCCACAAAGAACAACAGTGACAGAGACAGAGAGCGAAAACTAATGAGAGAAAGCTAATAAGACAAAAACTCGTTTCTCACTTCAACTTCTGACATAAACTTTGATTACCACATGACATTGATTTCTATTGAGTAAAAAACCTTAGTAGTAAATCACAGTACAGGACTAGTCTTTCAGGAGTTACTAATAGCCTTTGTGGTACAACAGAAATAACAAGAAGAATATTATATTTGATAATCGTTGATAATAGACCAGTAACGCATGTTAAACTCAACAGTGGCCTAGTACAATTTATTAAAGGGTAAAACTTTTACACCATTTATTGCAAATAATGGACTTTACTGTAATCAGACAAAAGATTTTCATGAGATAAGTAGTTCAGTTCAATTCAGTTTTAGTAGTTAGCACCATCGCCTGGCACCACCAGCGTTTTTGGTTTCAATCTCGTCTGTGCTACATGTGTCTGTAGAGTCACATGTTCTCCTCTTGCTTTCTGGCTTTACGCTCGAGTACTCCGGCTTCCTTCCACAATCCAGCTACATGAGGTGTAGGCTGCATGGTATTACCAAATTAGCTATAATATATGAAGAAAATACGTGCTTGTGCCCTGTAATGGTTTGGCACGCCAAACCCGGGTTACCTCACCTTGGACCCCAAGTTCCCTGGGATAGGCTCTCGGACCCCCTGACCCTCCACAGAATACAAGATACCTTTGAAAAGAATCTTGACAGTGTTTCTGCGTGTGCGTGCGTGCGTGCGTGCGTGCGTGCGTGCGTGCGAGAAGGCTAGAGGAGAGGAGGAGGGTGGGGGTTACTGTGTAGGATGACTTTCAAACACTCACACACACTCTAGCGGAAATGACACTTGGTTTTGCTTCACACGGGCACACAATGTGGTCACAATGTTATAGTAAACAATACATGTGCGCTAGGATGTTGACTACACAAGTGACGCACATGTACTGAGACAGAGCATAGAAGACAATAACCATAATCGCGTAGTGCGCGCAAGAGAAAAACCATTGGCTTAGTTGTGATCATGTGACATTCGGTAGACAAAGCACATGTGTAACACTTGCATATCAAGACCTCACTTGTTTATTAAGTTAAAATTTATTTACAAATTTTGCTCGTCTTGCAAAACGCTCGCAGACCAAGTTACTCGCAAACCAAGGTTCCATTATATAGGGGATGGAGTTTGGTAAACTGTGCTAAAATTACTCACTTAACTAGTAGCTATTTTTAAAAGCTCCGATTTAAAATTATTTAGGTCAATTACAAGCATTAAACAGTTTAAAATTGGTGAATTCCTTAAATATGTACTACAGCTTTTGCAGAAAATACAAGCGGCCTCTACTGTATCTTCTGCATTTTGCAAAAGCATCGGTTATTCTATTGAGTTTATGGTGTGGTTAGTGCATTACTGCCACCTACTGGACTGGAGAGTGTTGTAGATGACTGACAGGTATAGAAGCTTATCAATGTTTTGTGAGACATGATATTTGAAAAACCAACAACACAGTTAATCAGAGTTTATGAACTTATTTTATTCGTTTTTATACATCATATGTAAGAAAGACAGTTACTTGAATCAAACCAGACAAACATTGAGTGCTTTGAATCGAAAATCAACAGGCTGCCCATGGTTTAAAGCTCTAATCCTGATGCAACATCAGAGGATCAATTCATTCACTTTTGCCTGCAAAGTGAGCAAAGCCAAACTGACAGGTGACTGAGAGCTGAGAGGTCTCAGGGCAAGAGTAGTCGAACAAGGCACACTTTAACCAAACCATTCCCCCACCACCAACACCTTTGCTCTTCTGACTCACACACTAGTATATTTTACATCTGGGGGAAACACTGCAATGATTTAACTAAAGCTTCGAGAAAGATGAAACTGAATATTTTGCCTATAAACTGTGGGCAATGCTGGCAATAAATCATTTTTAATTTTACTCCACTCAACAGACCTGACAGAAATATAAAACACATGTTCCGCTTTAATCCTGTGAATATTCCAAGAACTGCTCTTAAGTTTGGTATGTGAGACAAGAGTCTGTCCAGAGGAATTGCAGAGGCTTTCAATTATTCTCATGCTTGTTTCTTATAGTATCGTGCACAGAATCACCTGAGTGCTCTTTAAAGGATTTGTGGGATTACCTGAGCTTTTATGGTGTATGTCACAAAGTGAATACCACTCTATTGACTCAAAGGCACATGAACACACCTTATCCATCCAGGTAACTGACAAGTCATTCAAAGTACACAAACACACACAAGTTTTGTGGGTACTGGATTTGTTACAAAATCTGTGAGGACACAGCGTAAGGGAGAGACTGTAGAAAAAAAAGGGGGGGGGAAAAACACACAAAAACAAGAAAAAGGGGGAAAGGCCTGACGTGAATGAGACTTGCTGAGCAACCTATGACTGAGAAGTAAATCTGACCAAACTTTTCCCAGTTCTTTAAATTCCACATGTTCAAGCACAATGACACAGACACCCTCTACATGGAGTTAGGAAATAACTGAGGTTTGGAAGGCCACACCCATAGCATCACCTTTCTTCTAGTTAACATCTTAGAAATTTTAATCTCTCCCTTACTTTATTCAAACCGCTCTCCAAGACTCTTCAAGCTAGACGGCTTCCTAGTGCAAAGCGGAAGGTGTCCATAACTTCCCATACCACTCAGTTATGAAAATACAAAGGCACCGACCAATACAAGAGTTTACACAATGAATACGGTATTATTGACATTAAAAGAAGGAAATCATCAGCTTAAGGTCATCCAAAGAATAGGAAAATGAATAAATAAATGATGCTGCATAACTCTTCACTTTTTATGGTTCTGGTTTTTCTTTGTGCTTTTGTCTATTTTGTCTTGACCACGACTTAAAAATGCAAATAAAATCTTTCCCCCAATGTTAATATATAAAGATACTCCTCCCCTGACTTATGGTTCAACTCTGCTGTTCTCCAGAGGGGTGTGGCTCAGCAGTCGCTCATTTGCATAGACACCAAAATGGCACACTTTGAGGAGGAGTGAAATAAATAAAGTGAGACTGAGGTTTTGCATTTTATCTCTCTCTCTCTCTCTCTCTCTCTCTCTTACACACACACTATTTTAGCTTTGAGACCTATGTTGACTTGTTAAGTAAATAGTTAAATATGGGGACTTTTATTTGGGGAAAATTAGAGCATTATTTGCTTTTAAATAATCTACCTGCATACCAACATAAATTTTTCCTTGCTTACAAAACTCTGACTATGGCAAGGAAATGACTGAATATTTCTCCTTTGGTGTTTAATCATGGTGATTAGCTCATGGCTATAAATAAGACTCATCAGTTTGAAGTGGTTTTGTTTCTCACTGGCACTTGACTAATGCTTCAGATGAGACACGTTTTGAACTTGAAGTATAAAATAAACACATATGCCTCTGTTTTTGCTTGTCTTTAAACATTCTGATTCAATCCATCACCATTATAACAATACACTATGTCAATAATCCGACTCATCCAAGTTCATCCTCTGTACTTGTGTGATGTGGTAATGTGTATAGATCAAGACAAACACCTGCCAGAGCAATTACTTGTGCAGACCATCTGTCAAAGATGACCATAAGAAGTGTCCCAAAAATCGAAAAGACAAACAACAGTATTTCCGCATGTATTCTATATAATCAGAGAATTTCAAACCAACAGTAAATCATTTGGGCACGTTCTTAAACACATCACTTATATGTATGTAGATATTTCCAGTAGTCTATGGAGATGACTTTGTATTATCATATTATTGTATTATTCCTATTATCAATTTATGTCTTCTGGTAACATTTTTTCTTTGTCAGCTCAAAAAACAGTGAAACTTGCAGGTGCCTTGGGGTACAAAATTCTGTCTCATCCACCTTCTTCCCCGACCTCGCACCCAGTGACTACTTCCTATTCCATTACTTGAAGAAACCACTTCTTGGCAGGCATTTGACGACGACAAGATGACTACTGAGGTGGAACATTTCCTTAACAGCCAAAAAGAAGGCTTCTTAAATGTCCATCCATCGTTTGGAGAACTGTGTCGCCTTAGGTGGAGAATATGTAGAGAAGGAAATGAACATTGATTGTGTGCTTAGTCCATTACATCATTTTTTCTTAGCAATAATAACAATTTTATAACTTCCCAATTTGAAATACTTGTAAAATCATAATGTCAAAATTCTGGGTTACTGATCGGAATGTCGGGGTTCAAGCCCCAGCACGACCAAGCTGCCACTGATGAGCCCTTAAGCAAGGCCCTTAACTCTATCTGCTCCATCTTGTGTCCTGTATCTTGGCTGACCCCAGGATAGATATGCAAAAGAATAATTTTACTGTACTGTAAGGTACATGTGACAAATAATTTAATCTTAATATCACATTCTTTGTGATAAATCACAAAATGCAGCGCTGAGAAGGCACACCAAACAGAGTTACATACTCTTTAGAGTTATCACTAGGCCCAGCCTACGACATAAATGCTTCACTTTTGGAAATCAGGACAAATTTAATCCACACTCTTGTTTACCAAAATCCCATTTTGACCAGTTTGACCTTATGCTTAGAGTGTGTGTGTGTGTGTGTGTGTGTGTGTGTGTGTGTGTGTGTGTGTGTGTGTGTGTGTGTGTGTGTGTGTGAAGAATAAATTCAACACACTTTTAAGGAAAAGGCCAAAAGGATTAAACACACACAGTGAAGGCCATTCCAAATCGACTATTATATGCATGAAAAACAAGAACTGCTTCCCCATGTACCTCATCTAACTATGAATTAGTTATTGTCTGTAATTTTAGGAATTACAAATAAAGGAAGCTGAAGTATGGAATTTATGTTTATAAGTCTGCACTAACCATAGAGCTGTATGATTTTATCGTTTTTTTGTACTAATCTATACCACTTTATCCTGTACACAGGGTCATGGGAGTCCTGAGCCTGGGTATTCACAAAGCTTCTTAGAATTCTCTCAAAGAGCTCCTATCTTAGCTTAAAAAGTCCTAGCTGGGAGTCCTAGACTAAAAAAGATTTAGGAAACTTTTTAGAGCAACTCTGAGTAAGGAAAGTAGAAAAACTTTTATCTTAGTGAGGGGGTGTGGTCGACCCCGTTGCTAGGGATGATGCAGCAATTCAAGGACTGTGATTGGTTAATAAAAAAGAAATCACCTCTGACCTCTGCAAAGGTTTTGAAATGTGCTCTTTGTGAAAACAGAATACATGATAATAGAACCAACAGTGAATCATAATTTTTGTATATGAAGAAAATGTATAATCATAAGTACAGGCTACTTTATGCAAAATTTCTAGGCTTAATGTCTTAAAGATAATTAAACAGCTAAATGTTGAAAATGTGTCGACTTTTGAAGCCACCAATTTCCACACAGTAGTTACTATATTTAAGTTCTTACAATTATTTACTAAACTGATTTTATTACTTGTGATCCATTTCAGATTGATGCAAAATGTCTCAGCTTTTACAGTTTACATGATTACAGGACAGTTTATTTATTTTGCACTTTTGGATGGTATGTAGCCAACAATCCAAGAGAGATGGAAGGAAGTAGAACAACAAGAAAACCAAACTGGACAGAAGAGCAGTGTTTACTTTTAGCTTTATGTTCAGTATTTGAAGAATATTTCTTCTTTCCTCCATTTTGTCCTCTGCTATAGAAAGTCCTCCTCTCTACTCTTAACTATTTTTACCTTAGGAGCTGTTTTTAGGGCTAAGATGTTTTGTGAATCATTTTTATCTTTACTAAGATTTAATCCTAAATGTAAGGGGAAATTCTAAGAAAATGCCCTAATTCTAAGATTTTTCTTAGAATTTCATCACTAGGAGCAACGTTTAGGCTTAGGAAGCGTTGTGAATACCGGCCCTGGAGCCTATCCCAGGAGACTTGGGGCACAAGGCGAGGTTCACCCTGAACAGGGTGTCAATCCATTGCAGGGCATAGAATCAATTCACACTTTTAAAATTATTTATGTAAACTTTCAAACATTAAATGACCTAAAATTGGTGAATTACTTATAATTATACTTCAACATTAATACTCTTGAAAAACATGAGTATTAATGCTTAATCAAGTTTATTCAATCAACAGCACACGTTTCACAGCACTTCAATGTTTATTTAAAACTTTTAGTAGTTTTGAATACCTGAAAACCTGCAAGAAATATACCCATTTAAGACAACTCAGAAAATAACCATTGTTTCAAATTCACAGCTCTATTTTACTGTAAAACAAAAGGACTCAGTGATATAAAACAAAAATCAAACTATTTTACTACTCCAAACTAAACTTATGCTACTTCATATAATTGGGCTGAATTACCTCAGTTCATCAGACAAATTTCAGAAGACAATAATTTGCAAACATGCAACTGTGGACCTTCTACCTTAGATGCAAGAGACATCTTATACTAGAAAATAATTCCTAAAAATTAAAGCATCTAGCATCAGTAGTTGGGGATAACTTGGGGATATTTGAAACTCTTCTGTTAAACTTTTTCTCCCCCTGTTTTCCATCCTTAATTAATCCTCCATGTATGATGAATTATTGCAGATACACAGCTGAAATTTTACAAAGTATTTAATGAGAATACCCATTATTTCTAGTACATATGAAGCAACTCTGGCCAACAATGGTCATTCGTGAGACCAGTGATGATTTCTCATACATAGATTGACCCAATTAGACAGATGGAAATATTTTCAGTAATTCACGTCACTGTGCCGTATTCCAGTACTGCTTTTTGTAACTCTTCCAAAGTGCTTTATTAGTTAGCCAGGTGTAAAAATAGTTTACCCCTTGCCAGGTAGCATTAAACAATTATATTAACGAAAATAATTAAAGAAGAACACCATCATGCTAGTCATCTCATAGCTCATTAACTAGATGAGATTGTGTTGTGTTATAACTTGCTTTATATAGATGCACTGTACTGTATTCTGGTATATTGAGTCCAGTGTTTGCAGTCTCCACTCCATCACGATACCGACAGAGAAATCATTGCATCCTTACTTACTTCTACTCTTCTCTTTGTGATTATTGACGGATTGCAATAAACTAGGTGCAAATACTATCTGAAAGCTGAGTGGGGTGTATTTGCATCTGTTCATGGTAAAAACAATCGTGTCTAACATGAAAACATCCTAAGGATGTCACAAACGGTAAAAGTTTAAAGTAATCCAGTAATGGAGAGCAAGCCAGTGGAATGATGTCAAATGGTTTGATTTTCATGATCAGTGGAACAGCATTTTGCATTATGAGACATCAAGACTGCAAGCATTAATTATGCAAAAGTACACTGAATTACAAGAGTTTATCTAAACATGAGCTGAAATATCAGCTTATAAAGATATCTTTTTTCAAGTATATCAGCTTGAAAAGAGATCTATATGTTGTTAGCTCCTAGTTTACTTGCTGATCATATCTGATGTCACACAGAGTCACAAAACACAGAGACACTTCAACTGTGGTATAAAAAATACTGTCCCAGTACTCCTAAAATATTTTGCAGAACATCTGTAGATTAATTTTTTTTTCTCATTTAGATAAATTAAATCAATAGCTTTACAGGCCTTAATATCCTGCGGAAAATAAAAAGTGGCAGAAGGAACAAAAATGCAACAGCAACCAACAAATTAGCTCCAGAATCACCACGAACATCACAAACATGTCTAATGTGTTACAGGGTGGAGTTTTCCTTTAAGAAAAACCACAAGCACAAATATGCATTATTTACGTCTATATTGGGAATCTGGCATGTTTCAAACTCAGGACTTGGAATCACAGTTACGGATAAGCCATAGTAAGTTACTGGTCTATCATTGATATAAATCTGTTGTCTATTACTTCTTTCTTCTGCTTTGGTATATAAAAATAAACCAATCACTTTAAACGTAAACAGTACGGAAAGAACAGCAGTACATTACTAAATGTCCTTCAACCTGGGACGCTTTTTTCATGCCACACAGTTTGGATAAAACACAGCCTCTGCCACATGGAAAGAGGAAGTGAAATCTCTCCTAATAATCAGGACACAGCAGCCAGTGTTTGCTCCTCTGGCACTCTCCAGTCTGTCTCTAGGAGCTTACAGCAGATGACCTTAAAGTGTGTTTGGTTTAACAACAACAACAACAACAACAACAACAACAGGATAAAAATCCTACTGAATGCAAAACCATATGAACTGAGAGTGAAATCTGAAAGATATATGTATATATTGCATTTCTCAATTCATTTTCCAAGTGTTAAGGCACAGAGTGTTTGTTTTTTAACTCTGCATGGTATTAGGGAGTCTACCTTTCTAGAGACAGCTGATCTTGTGAACTTGATCTACAATTGTCAGGCATGTTATGTAATCCCTTTTCTTACATCAAAGAAAGATTTGTTCAAGAAAATCCTCTTAAACTAATCAAAAGGAATATCATCAGGTTCACGCGCATGCTCAATTACAAATGTCAGGAAGTCTTCTCTACTAGACTTTCTGAAATTGTTTCTTAAAACCACAAACACAAATACACACACACCAAAATAATAAATAATAAAAATAAATAAATAAAACTTTGTGAACAGAATAGTAACAGGTGGTCTTGCGCACGAGACGCCTTGCATCCTCACCAAAACAACGTCACAGTATTTATTTATTTATTTATTTATTTCTCATTCATTTTCTCATAAACAGGAGCCAAAATGAGCACCAAGTTACAGCGACATAACTGAATTAAACACAACATCCTGTCGTTCCTGAATTTTCCGTGAGCACTCCAGCACTGAGGCGTTAATACATAAATAAGGAACGAAAAAAAAATAAGGGAAAATACGTTGCCATGGTAACCGCTTGACAGCTTTCAGTGGCGTTCGCGCGAGAACAGCTTCAGGTGTCCTCACCTCGGCCGAGGACAACGTGAGGCATGTTTTTGCTGTTACACCGTACACATTCAACAGATGAGAACCACAGAGCGAACTTACCTCAGTGCTGAAGACGTCCGGCAAGTTTACAAACTGCAGCCAGAAAGGATGCGAGTGTTAGTGAACCGCAGCTACACGCACATTTCACTCACAGCTGATGTTCATAATAGCTCGAGCTGCTCCACTGCTTGCTGCTCCTACTGCTTCTGTTTCGGCAACACCGGGAAATAAGCCCCGCCCCGACGAGTCTTTGCGTATTGACCACGCCCCTTTGAAACACCAGGCCCAGTGGCCCAACGAGGGCGAGAGTGAAAACAATCACCTGTGTGAAATTGTATAGGCTAGAGCAAGAGCAGCCTGCTATTAAAGACAAAAATCCACCCAGTATTATAACCGATATGTGATCTTCTTGTGATTGTGATCCTGGTTTGGTTATTACCTAAAGAGACTGGTGCAGTTGCACTTTTTTCTTTTTTTTGACTTATTTTCTTCAGGCTGCATCTGATACGTCGTTCTTCGCTTGTTTATTTTATTTTCTTTTGTTAAAACTGATTTTTTCCCCCCTCCAAGTATAAAGAAGCAAAATGTTTTATTTCTTTGAAAGAAATGACACCGTGTCACAGGTAAGTATGAGTAAAGTTTGGACTTACTCACTGACTCACTCATCGTCATTACTGCTTCATCCATGAGGTGGGTACACATTCATTCATTCATAGACTATGGGCAATTTCAGAACATCAATTATCCTAATCTGAATGTCTGTCGGACTGTGTGGGGGAAACTGGAGTATCTAGAGGAAACCCACCAAACATAGGGAGAACATGCAAACTCCATGCACACAGACCCAAGGCGGGAATCGAACCTGTACCCTGGAGGTGCAAGGTGACAGTGATAACCACTTACTGTTATCACTGTAACTTAAAAAAAAATGCATTAGACAGTAAATTCCAGGAAACAAAACCCAGATCCTGGAGGTGAAAGGCGACAGTACAAACCACTAAGCCACCATGTCGTCTAAATTTTAGACTGTGTTTCATTTTTATTTGCACTGAAGACAATTTTAATTGAAAGCCTATTCTGGGCCAGGGACGCACAGACCTGCATTAGGACCACGTCAAGGATCAATATGGTAAGGGGAAATTGTTAACGATTATATAATTGCTGTGGTTCTTTCCATTAAGTCCCACCTAGAGGGGTGGACTCTGATCTTGTAGTCATAGTGATTGAAATGTAGGTGCTATTTTCACACAAACTGCACCTAAATATATATACAGTATATAGTATGTGTGTGTGTGTGTGTGTGTATATTCACTCACCATATTCTACAATCCAAATAAAAAAAAATCCCATGCTGTCCTAATCCAGCCTCAGGTTGATCCTCAGAGCCACATGATGGACATTATTAGCCAATAATGTAGGGTTAGGATTAGGGCAGGCATATGATTTAGTCAATCAAATTGTCACAAATTTTAGATACTCTGTTACTGGGTGGAAACGTAATCTAAACTAGTCTAAGTTGATAGATAATTTGTTCTAATCTCTGACTCCTTATTGCAACATGTTATTGACGAGCATAATAAGTATTTACTTAACCGGTTTCCTTTCATACTTTAGTCTGTTTAGTCCTCTCAATTCCTCAGCCTTATACTATACCTTAAACCTTTTTAACTTTCATGCTAATATTGCTATCTTTTTGATCACCATTATCAGGCTTGGCATGATACAGATTGCTTTTCATCAAGGTTACACACGGTATAGGTGGAGTAACAAGTATGATGGGTTGAAAAACAAAAGAGATGAAAGTGAAAGATCTCTATTAATAACTTGCATGACTGGATACATAGTACATGCTGAAGAAAATTATTTTGTATTTTAATGTGACAGTATACGTATGAAATAGATCCAGCAATTTCTTCAATTATTTAATTGAATTAAGTGTTCAAGTCAAACTGGGACTTGATTATACAATCATCATGCACAAATGCACGGCCTTCTGTAAAACATCTACAATGCTTCAAATGTTGTACTGCATCTAAATGTACTGTGATGATGTCTGCAAGTCTTATGTTAATGTCAATTGGTTTGTACGTTCATTCATGAGAAATTTTTATCACAGGTCCTGGATTGATTTAACAATCCCTTGTGTAATGCATTTATGTAAACAAGATACATTAGCTTACCAAATCGATTGCTTTATCATTTGATTTTTAGAGCCTGCACACAGATCAGGCGTGAAATCATGTGCTAATTCCTGATTTCTAAAGTAGCACCTTCAAGAATTGAAAAGAGTTTCATTTTGTATAAATAGTTGAATGGTACTTGAGTTTTTCCTCACAGAGCACATGAACTGCATAAAATGTATAAAATGCACATAATATATTTCTTAGTTGCAAGCTTAGAGGAAAAACCTACTTTGATTTTCTGAAAATCACATTTCAAAAATCAGATAATTACTACTTATACTATTAAACTCATAAGCAATTTCTGTTGTTCATGCTTAAAGAAGACAACTAACAAAGCTGGAAAATACGCAGCAAATCATCAGCCACTAGCTGCTGCAAACTTTCATCTGTGTCTGAGGTTGATCCTAGTTTAGCCATAGCTTCTTAGTTACACAGAATAGCAGAGCCTCATACTGTCAGTCTTTAGGATTGATACCTTTATTTACTAATGAGAGTGAATGTAACTGTTCATAGTGAAATTGTACACTGTTTTAATTTGTAAATTGATGTGACTTTCCCATGGTCCTACTGTTACAAAGCACTGACCCTGGAGACTCCTTCAATAAATGTCAAGTCAACATCTTCACCATGTCAACAATTATACAAACATTTCTTTTTATTCATTAAATATGAATCATTTTTATATGTACATCATCAATCATATGAGTCCCTGTAAATAGGCAATTACTATAAATAAATAAAAAACAATAAGACATTACAATAACCACATGCACTCATATAGCATAAAATGCTATAATTTGGATTAAGTCAGAGCTGTTGTTTCAGAAATTTTAATTCTATCCGGTCATATTTAGGAACTAAATATCGCCATGGTATAATTTACAGTAAACATCAGCTGTTGTTGAATATGAATACAGTGCATTGTGCTGTCAGATACAAGCATTTAAATCTCTATGCGATTACATATCAGATACAGTACAGACATGGCTTGTAGGAAGCGTCCTGTAAGCTTTACAATTCACTAATTATGATTTAAACAAGTGTTAAATGAGGGTTAAAACTGTAAAAACCTCATCATACACCTATAAGAGAAATAGTACTAAACTTAATAATTATTTATATACATCAAATGAAAATTGTGTACAAGTGTGTTTAAGAATAAGTATATCTACTTATTTACTTAGTTTCTGATTAGTTACAGTTGCATGACACTGTATAACTCCATTATAATTTCCGTATGTCCAAAACCACATGTACAGAAAATATTTAGCTAAGCCTTTGCACTGTTGTCTTTGCACAAACTATTTGCATTTTGGAGTTTTGTAAGTGAAGTTCACTATGCATTCCAGTTAATAGTGTGTGTTTAGTCTAGACAGTTTCAAGGTGTTCTGCTTGTCAGCCTTACCAGCAGCAGGTGTAGATTACAGCAGTTTCATTACACTCACACATGAGTAGGAATAAGATCTGTAGAAGGATCTGTAACAACATTTCCCAGTCTAAGTCACTGAAAACAATCTGATTCAAAAGATCTCCCAGTATGTTTTAAAGTATCTTAAATCAATTGAACAACATTAAAGAAGACTTGAATCAACCTCCAAGAAGATCACTCAAAACACACAGGTTTGTTTAATCACAAACGCATTTGGAAACTAAACAGGAAACTGGAGTAGAGCCAAGGAGAGTGCCCACCCTTCCTGTTTGGTCCTCAGAGAACTGGGCCGTTTGCAGGGACTTCAGATCCTAGAAATCATCTAAAATTTCCACTGGTGTCGAAGTGGTCGAGGAAAACAAATATGATATGTAAACACTGCGCCATCTAGAGGTGACGTAGAGAAAGACAGAAGCAGAAAAACAAGGAGTTTAATTTTATTTGGTGAAGGGGTGAAAAACAGCGTAGATGATGCAAAGGCTATTATATAATACATATGAAATATAATCTCCTTTCATGTTTAATGTTATCAGCAGGGAAGATCACTCACATGTGAATATATCTTAGTTGGAGTCATTGGGAAATGTATCATCCTTTAAATGAAATGGCAAAAATCACAAGCTATCTCAAAATGGCAAATGATTCATTTGAAATAATGAGATATTAAATCAAAATAAATTCAAATTTTATTTATCAAGTACACAAGCATACACAGTATGATATGCAGTGAAATGCCTAAACAACTGTTTGTGAAGGAAATACAAGAAATTAGAAAAATAGATTTCCCTGCAATAATAGAAAAGAATCTTGAGATTGGCCTAAAATAACAAAAATAAAAAATGATATAATCTACAAATATACAGATCTACATATACAATAAAATAACATTTCAAATAGAACTATATAAAATGTATAATATAAAAGGTATACAATGTATAAATCATATGAATATGCAATACAAAAGGAGATAAGAAGAAAAAGCTACGGCATGTAGGTAAGACAGCAGCAGTGCAAGTTAAACATGGAACATGGCATGAAATATGTGTAACTGCAGCAGTGGTATTGTCGTCATTTTAAAGTGCAAAGTTAGTCCTCATGTATACTGTATATTATGACCTCATTTGCACATTTTTGTTGTAATCGAAAAACAAACTGCTGATGTCCTGGAAATTTCATGCACAACTGTCACTTGGGTTTACTCACAATGGTGTGAAAACAAAAACGCATTTACTGAGTGGGAGCTGCTGTGCCACAGCTGTCAATCTGGGTGTTGCAGGGATCACTGGTCACTGACACTTGGTGGACATGTTTGTCCAAATATTCTAATGTATTTAATGGTGTTGCTGAAGCTAATGGTTTATTTATTTATCAGAAGCAATAATAAATAAATTTATTACAAGCAATAAAGCAATTTATTTATTTGATAGTATTTCTAATGCATTTTTTTTATTACAGTTGTATGGTGGCTTAGTGGTTAGTACTGTAACAAAATTGCAAGTTCAATTTCTGCTCTGGATCTGTGTGCATGGAGTTTTCTTGTTCTACCCGTGCTTAGGGGGTTTCCTCTGGGTACTCTTGTTCTCTCCCAAAACATGCAGAGTAGAATAACTGGCATTCTCAAATTAACTGTAGTATGTGAATGAGCATGGGAGTGTGAGTATGTGTGCCGTGCGATGGATTATTTAATGAGTTATTCCATCTAGGGGGTACCCTGCCACATGCCCCAAGTCTTTTGGGATATTTTCCAGGGCCCCCACAGTCCTGTATATGAGTGAATGAGTTACAGTTGTAGTTCACAAAGCACTTTAATTGCCCATAAATGTTATTAATATAAATTTCACAGTACAGCATTCTGTATATTTTTCCTACTACCATTTCTAGTGATGTTGTGTTTTGTTGCAAAAGCATCAACAATTATCCGATTTAACACCTTTGCTGACAGCAGCTACAACATATGTGGATGTCATTTTATCTTGGAAAGACATGCGGCCTTGTCATAACAGCCGCCTGTTTTTACATTATTTAACCACTAGAAGTCACTAGTGGACGCTTAAAGTCTGGGAAAAGTGAACGGTTTGTTAACACACATTTGGTTGAGATGGGAAGCTTGGCTTTAACGCTGCACGACATCTATTTTTGAATGGCATCATGTGACACTGTCTGCGTCAAGATAAGAGGAAAATCATGGGACAGACAGCGCCAGGTGCAGCTCAAGCCGGCCTGATTTACACCACGCATGCGCAGTCTCCCGCCGAACATGCGTACTCCGTGTGATCAAACAGCACGCATGCGCATTGCGGGTTAAATTCCTACTTGCTTAGCATTAAGCGTTGGATATGGTTATGCGGATAAATCTTCGAGTGTACTGTATTTAGATGTTAACATAAAAATAAATTGAATTATATAGGTATAAGTCTATCTTTGAAATTCTTAACGAAAAGGGTTAAGGTTAAAACATGTAACTAGCTTGTTAGCTTAGCAGAAGAGACACAGCTATGTAGAAAGAAGAAAACAGAAGCTCAACGCTGTCAAGAGCTCCAGCTGATTCAGCAGTTTTTAATTTTCGTGAGCAACAGATTTTAAACAGCTTCTTTAATTAACAAACATCGCATTGTTTACAGGACCAGCATACAGAGAATGAATTAGGTATGTCTTTGTGAAATGATACACAAACCCTTTACTGGTGTCTGTTTCACTGATGCTTGTATGTGACATCAACAAAGCAGCTATGCTCATGAATGTTTGTTGTGTTTCATTATACTGAATTAACGTGTTAACAAAACGATTGTCTATGTTCAGATTATAATATAAATCCTCACTGAACATTTGCATGAACGTCATCAGAGGTTTATCTGATTTACAGGGTCACATGGCATCAGAAGAAATGGAGGGCATGTGCCCTCTGCCGGAGATGACCACCATCAAGGTGGAGCCTGCCGTGACTATCGGAACAGCAGAGGACGCCGGCTCCCAAAATGTGGCCATGGGCCCCAAATTCATCTTGCCAAACCGTTTTGATATGAATGTGTGCTCACGCTTTGTGAAGTCTCTGAACGAAGAAGACAGCAAGAACATCCAAGACCAGGTTAACTCTGACCTGGAGGTAGCGTCAGTCTTGTTTAAAGGTAAAGGAAAAGATGATTAAGAGCCAAATAATATTTAATACATCTCTATCATCCAGTGCAGTGCCATTCCCATGCCCGGATAAAATGAAAGGGCTGTGTCAGGAAGGGAATCTGGCGTAAAACCTGTGCCAAGTTGTTATACAGTCCATTGTGCCGACCCCTCGACAGGAGCAGCTGATAGACCAACAACAACATCTATATCATCTAGATCAGGGGTGTCAAACTCCGTTCCTGAAGGGCCGCAGACTCGCAGGGTTTTATTCCAACCCTGCTCCAACATATATGCCATGTAGTTTTCAAATAAGCCTTAATGATTTGATTAGGTGGATTAGAGTTTGACACCCCTGATCTAGATCCTTTTGACTATTTAATAATGAAACATATCTCATTAACAGCTGGACTATTCATTTCTGAATTTTCATTTATTATTGTATGATTTTATGCAAAGTAAGTTGCTTTGAAAGTGTGGCAGGATTAGTATAAGTATATAAAACAAAGAGGTTTCCGATTAATGATTTTGTAGTCCAGGTGTTTGTACTGCACTAAATTTTTGGCCACAAATATGTGGGTTTTTATCAGAAACCATTTTAGTAAAAAATATATTCATTACAGATTTCCCACGTTTTAATATGCTTTCCCTTAAACATTAATATTTATTAAAGTCTTTTTTTTCCTCCTCTCTGCAGCGGAATGCAACATTCAGACCTCTCCGTCTCCTGGGATCCAGGTTAGACATGTATACACACCTTCCACCACCAAGCACTTCTCACCGATCAAGCAGTCGACCACTCTTACCAATAAGCACCGTGGCAACGAGGTCTCCTCCACTCCGCTGCTTGTTCACTGTGAGCCAACCACCTTTCTTTTCGCAACTCATGTAATCAAACACACTGGAGATGAGCCATTTTCCAGCATACGTTTTCCATAAACGTTTTCTATGCGCAACAAAATTAATCTTCCTAATTTTCTATTTCTGAAAGAAAATACAACTAGATAACTAAATTGCAAAACATTCTATGTATCCAAACATGGATTATTAATCAAAACATGCAGGTGTGTAAAGACTGGCACTCAAATTTTGCTATAGGTACACACGTGTTTCAAGAGGGTTGAGATGCCTTTCAGCCACATGTAATTTTAAGAAAATTGTAATTGGTGTTGGGATGCAGCAGTCATATTGTGAACTATACAGGGTGTCCCCTGTAGATATTTTTTCCTTATACGAAACTTGGTATGTTTCTTTTTGTTTCAGTTCCAGGACTGTTTCAGAAACTAACAATTTGAACATTTGCTGTAATTTATAATTTTAAATCCTTTTTGCATACAGAATTTCAGCCACTTTGAATAATTAGAGATTATACATCACTTTGGTAACACATCTGAAGTGATTTAAAATTTCATCAGGACTAGATGCATAAAAAGTGCAATAAATAAATTGTGTATATTCCTCTGCTACACTAAAATACTTATCCCAGCATTTCACTAGTGCTTGGATACTATAAAGATAGAAAGTTTTCTCAGTACGCCAGAGCCATGAGTGGACTGCCAGGTTCACATCTGAAATGCTGGTGTTTCAGGGACTCCTTTAATGGCCCAAACATGGCCACTAAACATACATGTGTAAATGGCTTGGAGCAAGGTCAAGACTGTATGGGAGATATGGCAATAAATCCCAGACAAGTTCCTGTAATGTGCAAGTGGTGTGCTGAATGATTGTCTGTACTTTCCCCATGGTTCTTCTGCAAATTGTTGACAAGTTATCCATCACTGAATGTTCACGGCAAGGACTGCAGTGGGCTACAAGCCATCTTGTACGGCCTCCTTTAAAAATTTACACCATTCAAATGTTTTACTGTGGTTAAGTGTCTCATCACCGTACTGTGCTCAATGTTTTCTATAAATGTATTTGTAAATATATCAATATATTTTACACATTCATTCATGAGAAGTTTTTTCACAAATCCTGGTTTGACTTGAATGCCCTCATAGATGAATCTAAAAGGTTTCAAGTGAATTTTCAGCTAATGAGTACATTTACTAGTCCACGCTGCTGTTTATTTTTCCAGCTCTGTCAATTCACCAGCTTGCAGCACAAGGAGAAATGATATACTTAGCCAGTCGAATAGAACAAGGTACTGCTCTATAATTATATGAAATGTTATTTTTATAACTTAACTATTGCAAAGTTTTTGGAGTTAAAAATTTACCGTGTCAAGATTTATACTGATTTGGTGTTTTTGTTTCTGCCAATCAGAGGCAGCAATAAACCTGCAGGATGAAGAGGGATTCACACCGCTAATGTGGGCTGCAGCTCATGGCCAGATTGCTGTGGTCGAGTTTCTACTTCAGAGTGTGAGTGTGTTATTCTGCATGTGGCTTAATTTAATTATAAAACAAGTGCATGTCAATTTCATTATCATATAATTCATTTATTAGGGTTATTGATGTGATCATGCTTTTGCTAATCAGTGTGTCTACATTTCATCTAATTTCAAGTTGTTCTGTATACCCAAAATTATAAGGACATCTGACCGTCACACCACTTTGTGTGCTTCCAACATTTTGAGGAAGGTCCATAATCATGTAGAATGTCTCTTTTATGTTGTAACGATTATAATTCGCTTTCACTGGAACCAAAAGGACCAAAAGTGTGTATGCATCAATTTAACCATTTTTCTTTTCTTTTTTTTTTTTTTTAGGGTGCAGACCCTCACATTTTGGCTAAAGGAAGAGAAAGCGCATTGTCATTGGCCTGCAGTAAAGGCTACACAGATATTGTCAGAATGCTCATTGACTGTGGTGTTAATGTCAATGAATATGACTGGGTAAGACATTACATTAAAATGATCTGAATGACACACCAACCCAGATGTCTTCATTCCGCCAAGACATATTTTATCATCTAAATGGTGTACTTTTAAAGAGATGGAACAAATATCTATATTTGTATATATACAAATATTTGTGTTATGCCTTCAAACTTAAATGATAGCAAACCACATTGGCTATATTCACTTTACAAGCCAGATTGTAAAATTACGAACATTTTTTGTAAATCACAATGATTCCCTTCATAATTGCAAGTGACAAGTATGCATCCGTACTCTGAAACACACTCTGGCACATATGCACACATCAATATGTCTTTTACTTGTCTAGGTTACAATATGTCATGAGTTCACGCGACCGCTCATTAATTTGCATAAATGTGCAAAATTTGACAATTTAATATTTTAAGTTAAGAACTATGAGAATTATAGTTATTATATATAACTATTACTACAATAATCATGTTTATCCTTGTTACAGAATGGAGGCGCTCCTATACTTTATGCAGTGCACGGGAATCATGTCCGTTGTGTGGAACTACTTTTAGGTAAGATTGTATGCTAGGGTTTAAACACAATTTGAAATAGCTGTGCAGTATATGATGTTTCATCATTCTAACAGAGAATGGAGCTGACCCGACCATGGAGTCTGACTCGGGCTTTAATGCTATGGACATGGCTGTAGCAATGGGTCATAGACATGGTAAGGACAACTTTAATGTGCCAGGTGACATTTTTCTTGAGTGTGTAAATTTCTGTGATTGTTTATTTATTTTTTTTTATACATGGAGATTGCATGTCCTCCTCGTGCTTGGTGGGTTTCCTCCAGGTACCTACATCTAGCACCAGGTTCAATGAGATTAGCTCCAGGTCTCCAGGCAGTGAATTGATGAAGAACTACTGATTGTCCATTTTATCATCCATCCACTGCATTTTTATACCCAAGTTTATGCTGACAAGTTTAAATAGCTTATGTATTTCAGTTTCCCT
This sequence comes from Clarias macrocephalus, assembly GCA_011419295.1. Lineage (NCBI taxonomy): Eukaryota > Metazoa > Chordata > Actinopteri > Siluriformes > Clariidae > Clarias > Clarias macrocephalus. The sequence goes on along the minus strand of JAAGKR010002036.1, from coordinate 17,553 downwards.
TGCACATTTAAAGAAATTTTGTCAAACTTTTTGTTCATTTCCTTTGTAAAGTAGTAACATAAAATATTCAATGTTTATTTTAAAATTGTAATAGATATCATTGAAGAAATGTAGCTGCATAAAAGTATGCTGGGCTCAGGTGGTATATACGTTTGTTTGGTTTTCTATCTTCTTTTGATGTTTTGCAATACTTTAAAAACTAGCACGAACTAGCATGTGGTCACGATCTGTGTCTGAAGCTTTGATGCGTCATATACTCTGCTTTTCCAAAATTACTTTGGTGAGGCTTCATTTTGGTTGATGGGCATAAAGACACATCATTAAAAACATTAAAAACACTTTTACTGTGTGGTATGCTTGATGTCCTTGATCACCTGGCTACATACAGTTCCCCCTAAAAGTGTTTGTATTGTCAGAACAATGTCGGAAGACCACTTCTTTTGTTTTTACTATACCTAGAATTATTTTGGGTTTGAGATCAAATGTGAATATGAGAGGAAATATCTATTACAATTTTTGTTACAATTTGTTTCCTTTGAACAACCTTGAATAACTTGCCCTGCTGGGCCCCATGGCTGGCAAGCTGTGATTGTATTCTGGTTGTCCTAATACCTTTCCGTCATGGCCAGTGTTGGTTTTGTTGTTGGTTTGTGCTGTACTGGCTTTTCTGGCCAGGCACAGAAACCTTTGTTCTACATGGACATAGAGCCTTAGGTGACCATGAATCTGTCACCAGTTTACTGTTGGGTAATTAATGATCATTGTTAATTAATTCATCTCCTGGTGGGGTCATTGTTATGGCTGATCAGTGTATCCTCCATGGACCATTTCTCACCTTACCTGTATAGAGTTTTTCATCATACTGGGAATGGATGAAATGGTAACATGGAAAAAGGGGGGATGGGTCACACCTGAGGCATTTATCTTTGTTGAGGGAAGGGTTTTCCACTTTTTTTTTTATAAAGGACTTCTTACACCAGTCTATCATCTTTGGTCAAAATGTGCCCCACATTGTCCTTAAATGTGTCCTCCATCTTTTAAGGTTAGTGGGTTTAAAATAAACAGGTATGTGGTGGTTTCCAGAAGATTTCTTCTGTTGACTCTGAATCCTTCGGCTTTAACTGGACAACGGGACTGGACAAATGCCTCCTTAGGATAATCATAGGCAACTGAGAACAGCTCTAAAGCCTTGTCATGTATGGAGGTGGGAATGTTTTGTCCTGTTTGTGTCCTTTGTCTTGTGGTTCAGGACCTTGATGTCTCCTCGTTTGTGTTGCAGTGGATTTTGGAAGTCGGACAGCAGGTACTGGGTTTCCTGTAGATTTCGTTTTCCAGAAGGGTGCAGTCATGGAAAGCAGCCTCTTGTTTTTGGTGTGTTATTTGGTGAACTTGAACTTGGTGTCCACTGCATTTATGTGGTTTGAGAAAGTTTCACTTTGATCTTCCCCAATCTTCAGCCAGGTTTCATCCACATTCTTAAACTAATGGGTCAGCACTGTAACCAGAAGCAGGTTTTGTGCTTAGTTTTCCACTTCTTCCATGTACAGGTTGACAACCAAGGATGACATACGGAAGCCCTTGGCAGCCGTGTTTCCTTTAGGTTGGTGTTTCCAAACCAACCTAAAGAAGTCCAGTTGACCTGACGCCTTCCTGGTTCCTTTCAGGTTTCTTCAGGTCCTTGCAGAAGAATTTATTTAGCCATTCTTGCCTCTGGCTTGTTCATTAATGAGCTAAATCCACATCCAAATTTGTGTAAAGCTGCTTTGTGACTGTTGGCTCTATTATTAAAAGCACTACAGAAATTAAATTGAAACAAATGACTAATTTATAATCCATGAGTGGTGTACATGAAGTGCACCGGTCATGAATTATATAAACTGATTCAGCTAGGAAGCACAATACTGTTTAGGCAAAACATTTATTTAAGAGATTTAGATACTTTACTGGAAGCTGTGATTTGTGATTTCCAACAGGCTATACATTAAATTTAATGTTCTGTATAAATGTGCCTCTCTGCTGCACTTCCAGTTCAACAGGTGATGGAAGCACATCTACTGAAGCTGCTGCAAGGAATCAAAGAGTGACTGCACCTAGTGAAGATAAACTGGAGGCACAAAAAGAAGACTGGTGATTACTGTGGAGATTAGTTAAAGAAAATCAATGAACATTGTGCATGTTTACATTAATTGGAAGTGGCTCAAGCTAATATAATTCTCAAATTCTACGTTTTTTTTTTTAAAGCAACTTTTTAATGTGACGTTTTATGTTCTGTGGATATTTATTTAGTAACATCGTCTTGTAAAATTGCAGTGTGAGATCTGTGTGTACAGTTTTTCTATGAATAACTGTTCTACAATAAAACTGGACAGACAAAATGAGTTAGACTGCATGATGCAATTTGTACAAGAGCGGCACAGTCCTGAATATTTATTACAAAACTTTTTCATAAAAGATATAATTTTATGGGCAGAAACCATATTTGCATGGTATCAAAAGTGCATTAAAGTGAAAGGAAATTATGAATCTGTGCAAACAATATCCTTAAGAAATCTTTAGAAGAATCATTAAAGAGGCTCTGGGAAATCTGTTCGCCGTGGTTATACAATACACTACAATGATAAATGTAGATAAGTTATTTAAAAAATGTGCATTCTTATCAAGAAATCTTACATTATCACTGTTCATCTCAAGTTTCAAATGTTTTAAACTTGTTTTTAAATGTTATTAATTTTATTATGACCTGATGACACCATGATCATGAGCATGTCATAGTTTTTAAAATTCATAGGTTCTTGCCCAAACTGTTACCACAAAGTTCAAAGAACTTCACTAGAACTAAGGGGTTGAAACTACTCTACATTTAGACTTTCATTCTGACTTGAGATTTCAACTGTTTAAGCACATTTCTGAAGCATTTGATCTGTAAGGTTAGGGTTCGCATCTTCTGCATTATGACTGTTTACAAGAATTCTCTGATCTATGACTGGGTATATGGTTTATTATACAATATATGGAATAGTGAGTTTACTAATTGGAAATGGAAGCAAGTTTTCTACTGGAAACTTGTCACATCACCTAATGTTATCCAGACATGGGGCACACATACACAAAGAATACTCAAATCAGGTGGTTACATTGCTAATATTTATATATTAATCAAAGGTTACCACCACCCCTCTCATTCCAATTGAAAATTAATTCCAATCACATCAGACTGTTTTACTTGAGGTTTGTGTTTTATTCTGATTATTTAATATTAATGTCCATGTGAACACTTATTTAGTCAAGTACTTGGCTTAGGATTCATGGGTTATGTCTGGAGTGAAACAGTTTTGTAGGACTTTGTCCTTTAACCATAGGATGGCACACCATATTCAGAAGTTTTTCCCAGAAAAAAGTGAATTAAATTACAATGAATATGTAAATGTTAATCTACTAATAACTCATGCATGCCAGCCAGTTTTTTTTTCCTTTTACCTGTGAACATAAATTCACTAGTAGGGGATTGAGCCATACAACTACATAATTTTACAAATTAGCAAATAAAATCTAAAAATTTATGACCGGCAGTGAATACTTAGATTTCACAATTCAACCTCAATCAAATACTGGGGGGAAAAAAAGAGACAAGACAGTTTTATTTATTAAGTTCAATAGCAAATGTTTATTTCCAGATGTGGGTTTCAGCTAGGCCGCAAAGGAGAGTCTTAGTAGCAGGGAGAGGTGGGCAAGATGCCTTGGGGGCCTTACAAACACACTACGTCACTTTGTGTAGTTACACACACCTGTCACACTCAGCTTGGACACCGGGGGAACACAGCAGTGCACGAGAAGAAAAAAAAAAAAGTGTGTTGCAATACATTTCAAAAATATAAACCAAAATAACTGTTCAAAAGGGAAGAGGGAGTCCCACATGGCCCAGCTGAGTTTGCAGATTCTGAACGCCTGTCTCTCCTTTCGATTTAGTTTGCCTCATCCTTTGAAGCCTCATCAAAATTCTCCACAAGATCTGCAAAAAGTATAAATGCACAAAGTTCATTTCCTGGATAAGAATTATAGGTCCAAGAAGAGAAAAATGGAAACATGCAGCTTCATTTCTACAGTGATGCAACTAACTACTTATTAAAACTAGCAATTTTAACCTACAGTAGGAGCTTCCCTTACAATCATGTGTTAATCTTCCTCTCTAAGATGCAATGCACAACCTTTCAAGGCTCAAAGTATTACACAACAATAAAAAAAAATAATAAAAATAAAATTACGAACTTTTAAAGGCATTTTGATGTTCTCAAAACAAAGTTGTCTTAATGTGCATTTCAACACAAAATTACATGTTCTAAAAGCAAGTGAAGAACATGTGGGGCAGTCTGATATCGGTGGTAATTCTCAGATTTTTAAATCTGGTTACCATCAAAGTAAAAAGTGAGAAAGGTCATGCAAGAGCAGAAACATGACTGACACCAGAAGGTTAAACTGTACTCCTAAGTCACATGTAACTGTCCAAAAATACTTGATTATGGTTTTTCTTTTCTTTTTTTTTAATTGTGAAGAAAGCAAACAGTTATCAAGGTTTTAGATATCTTTAAACAGACTGCCAGTTAATACTGCATTTGTTAAACTGGCTGCTCACCCAAAGGTAACCAGGGCAAGATTACAAAGTATAAAACGTTCATTGTTTTGGTGAAATATTTATGAATTCTTGAGGTGCTACTGCTGTACATTAGAGGCAGAAAACAGATTAAATAATTTCAGGAGCACAACTACAGAAGCTTATCTGCACTTACATGATTATTTTAGCTACACAATAAAAACTAAAATTTATCAGACAGTCCCTTTCAGTACCATGCTCCTTAGACATGCCCTACCCTGCTACCCCGCCCTGCTCGCAAGTTATTTAGCTAAATCCCTCACTACTGTTGCAATCTAAAACCATGTAGAAATGCTTACAGGATTAACAGTAGGCAGATATAAATGTGAACATCTGTCCACTAGGTATTTAGCTTATAAGAAATGTGTATGTAAATTGTATTTTGTAAGTGATTAAGAAAATAATACCTGGTATTTAAAAATGGGGACAATAAAACATTTCTATAAAAAACACTATTTTGTTTAAAAATTACTGACCTGGAACTTCATCATCATCTTCCTCTCCTGCTGCCACTGGTGCTTTTCCATCACCAGCTGCAAAAAAAAGGTTAAAAGATCATGGCATATGAGTTTTACAAACAAAACCAAATGCTTAGAACATAATTTAGATACTGAATATGGACTGAAGGGTTATGTTAACCCTGTTAGAGGAATTTTAAACGCAGCTGTGCTGTTGCAAATGCTGAAGTAAAACCTCCCCCGTCACACACCTGTTCACCAACCTCAGCATACACCAGCTGAGGCAGAGTTAGTAAACTCACTCTATCCCAGGAAACTCAGGGTACTAGATGCTGTAAACCCTGGATGGCAGTGCGGCACGATCAATCGCATAAAAGTCAAAAGTCACAGTATGGACCTGTGCAATTATTAAACTGCAAAAGTATACACAGTCAGGAGTTTAAATAACTTGTCAATTATTCAAGTACGTGTTTAATACTACTACTGAGGTGATTAAATAAAAATTGGCAAACATTCTCTTAATGTGAATTTGTGCCATGACTTGGTGATTATTTATTATTAAACATTCATCTAAACTGTCCATTTAATACTTAAATATCGCAGTTTAAAAGTGAACGCGGTGCCAGTCGATCAAAAGGCACAAGCACACACACTACAGGCAATTTGGAAATGGCAATTATCCTAACCTTCATCTTAGGATCTTTGGACTGTGGGAGAAAACTGGAGCACCTGTAGGAAACCCATTAAGCACTGAGAGCATGCACAAACAGACCTGAAGTAGGAATTGGACCCTTGACCTGTGAGGCCAATTATGTAGTTGGTAAACTACATACATTTTAAGACTCAAACTTTCTGGAATATGAAAAGATGAACATTTGTTAAACGAAAATTAAACTGCAAATCCTTCAACACTACGTTTATACAACACATTTGTAGATCTACTACTTATAGTTAAAAGGGAACTGAATCAAGCTCTAAACCGACCTTCACAGAATTGTAATATATGCTGGCTCTCATTTCTCAAAAAATATTCCTTGACTATTTAACAACTGAACACAGGCCTGCATTGTAAGTGTGTTGAAGTTAATTTCTTTTCTCAGTATAATGACTTGACTTATTTCTCTCAGCATTTGTTGAACGCTGAAGGCTGTATGATTTTATGTATGATAAAATGACAAACACTATCTTGATCATAGCATAGATCCATGAATGATATCTGGGAAGTCAAACACAAACCCTTTACTGTACTCTTCTAACTACATATTTATCAGCTCATATTTAAGAACTGCAAAATGACAGATTTCCTTCTCAGCAAGATTAAAGTGTGAATTTATACTTAAAAAAAAAAATTTAAATTGATGAATAGCACACACCTTGTTTGGGCAGAGCCTCTGCGAGTTTTCTCAGACTGGTCAAGCTGTCGGCACCGAGCTGATTGAGGATAGATGGCAGCATTTCTGTGAGCTGCTTGGTCTCAGCATGGCCTGTGATGGTGAAGGTGTTGGCTGCCAGTGAAGCCTGCACTTTGGGGTTGTTGAAATGAATCACTGTTCCCTGGTTTGTAAACATGTTCACCTGCAAAGTCATAGCATAGTGTCGTCTCAGACATGGCTAATATCAATGCAGACAAGCATGCATGCATACACAGTTAGAAAAATAGTCGCATAACACAAGTTTGTCAAAACAAACTGGATTAGAGAGAGAAGAGATGGTACCTCCTCAATGCCGGAGATGTTATTGACGCCCAACTTTTTCAGAGAAAACTGAAGTTTCTTGTCATCTGCGGTAGCGGTTCTGTGTACAACCTTCTTCTTTCTGCGTGCAGTGCCCTGCGTACCAACAAAAGACAGAAGCAAAAAAATTATGATAACCGAAAACTACTCATTAGAAATATCATTTTGAAAAGTGGGCTTACCTTTCCACCGATGCGCACTTGCGCCTGCAGTTTGGCTAATTTCTCTTGGTTCATTATTGTCTCTTTCATCTATAAGAGAAAGCATTGATGCGTTTATACACTGCAAATGTTCCTTCTTTTTTTTGCATAAAAAAAAAATATGAAATATGCTCCCTAAGCCCATCTGAACAAATTTCATTTTATTTTGAAGACACTAGCAACTGTCCTGCATTCAATATAGCATTTAATACCTTCTACTTACTTACCGACTTACTGAATCCTTCCATAAATGTTAGCTACATAACACCCCATCGTCATGATTATACATCTAACTTTACCTTTTTTTTATTGTTATTATTCATAGATTACAAGGAATGTCCACCATACACATCCAAATGAGCTGTTACTATATTTGCTGTCCCAAAAGACCCAAAAAAACATTCCACAATGTCACCTAAAGATTTTACTTACATGCTTATATTACATGCCTTTAATAACTGACAAAATCAGATTGAATTGCAGAAGTAGTTACACTAGAAAAATTCTTACTTGGTAATGTCATGTTACTCAAACAATTAGATGTAAAGAGGTTTTAGATTTAATAATAACTATTCATGTTAAGCTAAACTGTGAAGATCTAACCAATCAGAAATTAGACAAAACTCTTACAACCAAACAAAGCAGAGAAGGTGGGAATTATCAGGAAAAAATTATACTTATTATGGGAAGCATAATAAAACAACCTCTCTAACAGATTAACAATTTTCTCACTTGATTTACAAAGACAATGTATTATGTATATAACCCTCCTATGTCCCTTTAGGATATCAGTAGGTATGATTATTACAGCTTTATACCACAGCATTTTGAGTAAAGTGTGTGAACAGAAAACTATCACTAAACTAAAGATGTATAAGAATATCCCTGTTATAAAATAAAACTAAAACCCCCGCTCTTATCAGGACGTTAGCCATATTGGTGAGCTAGTTTGCCTTCAACGCGTGCCCGTGTTTAATTAGCTAATTTGCTACCGGGATCAAAGTATGACGTCACTCGGCGACTTTTTCAGAACACTGCTTCCCCGTGAAACAAAAGTTAGCACCGGTGATTTGAGCTAGGCTAAGCGGAGGTCCATGTGCCAGCTTCCTAACACACCACGCTATGCTGTAAAAAAGGAGAGAGGAGATAAATGGGTGCGGTCTAACATTAAAGCCTTAGCGTTTAAGCTTTCTAAAAAAAAGAGAGGGGGGAAAAGTCGCGTTACATTATTTCACATTTAGACAAAATGTCCTCAACAATAAAATACTGTTGGATAAATAAGCGTTTAACAAAAAACGAGCAGCAGAACTGTTAAGGCCCAATGGCTATTTAACGGCTTTGTTAAACGAACTAATCACCCAATTGATCTGTTTAAATTCAAAGTCGGGTTAAATGTCTTTAAAAGACTTCAGAGAAATCATGAAAGTACTGGTGTTCAGAAAGCGTGAACATGTCATAGTGAGGTTAGCATTCAAGCTACACCGCGTTTAACCACGAACAGACATGATCAAGTTATACTAAACAACTTTGTTATTTTTCCTAATTAGCGATCACAAGTTAATTAACTTTCCTAACAGCCTTCAATGTTAAACTGTAACTGATAAAACACTCGCTATAGAAGCCGACACATTCAGCCCCCGATGCGGATTTGGGGCCTGTCACCAGTCTCCAGGCTCCCGTCTCACCAACCCCTACCGATTAGGAGTGTTTCCACGGAAGCTCCGCGTGAAAATACTGCCGGTTTGCTAAATCGGATACTTAATTTACCTTTAGCCTCGGAGCTGGAAGTGCCTGTGCAGGAAAGAGAGTATTTTAGATCTCCTCACTGACCTGCACGCTAGCAGCAAACACACGCGGAGAGCAAGATGGAAGCGAGAGAGGGGGACGGAAGTGACGTCAGGATTGAAATGCACCGCAGCGGGTTGAAAAAAAAAACGGCCAAGAATAGTTTCTGTGGAAATACTACAGAGGGACCCAGAAAAGTGAACACACACTTCAACAGTTGTTATCTATGCGCTTTTTAAAACTCAAATTGAATTATGGCAGCAGTGTGTAGTATTGCGTTTCCTCTAAAGATGTCAGTAGTCGCACCGTCATTGATGCTATCACGTGACTGTCAAAAGAGCGGTATACAGTATGTTTCATGTTGAAGTGTGTATACATTTTTTGGGGGCCCCTCTGTAGATTATGCCACGTATAGAAATAATTCCAAATTATATTAACAAATATTTTTTATTATCACAAGAGAAAATTGGGCGAAAAAATAAAACACTAATTGCTGTTCTTTGGTTGAACAACTAAAAACACGATTTTCTATAATTAAATGGCCTCCTACAATAAGTCAAGCACACTTACAGAAGCTTATATCTGGTCGAATAAGCGAATAAGGTGACAATACATATTTTAGGTTGTCAGATGTTTTCCAAGTCTGCCCTTGTGTTATTTAATACACGCACACATATACTGGTCCTTCTCAAAAAATTAGCATATTCTGATAAAGTTCATTATTTTCTGTAATGTACTGATAAACATTAGACTTTCATATATTTTAGATTAATTACACACAACTTGAAGTAGTTCAAGCCTTTTATTGTTTTAATCTTGATGATTTTGGCATACAGCTCATGAAAACCCAAAATTCCTATCTCAAAAAATTAGCATATTTCATCCGACCAATAAAAGAAAAGAGTTTTTAATACAAAAAAAGTCAACCTTCAAATAATTATGTTCAGTTATGCACTCAATACTTGGTCGGGAATCCTTTTGCAGAAATGACTGCTTCAATGCGGCGTGGCATGGAGGCAACCAGCCTGTGGCACTGCTGAGGTGCCAGGATGCTTCGATAGCGGCCTTAAGCTCATCCAGAGTGTTGGGTCTTGCGTCTCTCAACTTTCTTTTCACAATATCCCACAGACTCTCTATGGGGTTCAGGTCAGGAGAGTTGGCAGGCACAGTAATACCATGGTCATGGTCAGTATCCCAAAGCCACCGTGTACAGGCGTGTGCAGGAAATGGGCTACAGGTGCCGCATTCCCCAGGTCAAGCCACTTTTGAATCAGAAACAGCGGCAGAAGCGCCTGACCTGGGCTACAGAGAAGCAGCACTGGACTGTTGCTCAGTGGTCCAAAGTACTTTTTTCGGATAAAAGCAAATTTTGCATGTCATTTGGAAATCAAGGTGCCAGAGTCTGGAGGAAGACTGGGGAGAGGGAAATGCCAAAATGCCTGAAGTCCAGTGTCAAGTACCCACAGTCAGTGATGGTCTGGGGTGCCATGTCAGCTGCTGGTGTTGGTCCACTGTGTTTTATCAAGGGCAGGGTCAATGCAGCTAGCTATCAGGAGATTTTGGAGCACTTCATGCTTCCATCTGCTGAAAAGCATTATGGAGATGAAGATTTCATTTTTCAGCACGACCTGGCACCTGCTCACAGTGCCAAAACCACTGGTAAATGGTTTACTGACCATGGTATTACTGTGCTCAATTGGCCTGCCAACTCTCCTGACCTGAACCTCATAGAGAATCTATGGGATATTGTGAAGAGAAAGTTGAGAGATGCAAGACCCAACACTCTAGATGAGCTTAAGGCTGCTATCAAAGCATCCTGGGCCTCCATAACACCTCAGCAGTGCCACAGGCTGATTGCCTCCATGCCACGCCGCATTGAAGCAGTCACTTCTGCAAAAGGATTCCCGACCAAGTATTGAGTGCATAACTGAACATAACACATGAGCTGTATGCCAAAATCATCAATATTAAAACAATAAAAGGCTTGAACTACTTCAAGTTGTGTGTAATGAATCTAAAATATATGAAAGTCTAATGTTTATCAGTACATTACAGAAAATAATGAACTTTATCAGAATATGCTAATTTTTTGAGAAGGACCAGTATATATATATATATGGGCAACACTGGAGCTTGCTCATCCAGGGTCTGGGTTCGAAGCCTGCCTCAGGGTCTGCATGGAGTTTTCATGTTCGCCCTGTGCTTGATGGGTTTTCTGACACAGTAAAAAAGACATGCAGATTGAATCACCCTCTGGGACTTTTTTGAATCTTGAATCTTTACAATTTTAATTGAGTCTTGTTCCTCTCAACAGTTCCTTCCCCATGCTGTCTCATAAAGTGTCTTCTATAAATAAAAAATTTACCCAAAGCTGCCCAAACTTTAAAACCACCCGCCAAATATTGTGAAAGTTTTTTTTGTGCGCTCCAAACAGCTCTAACTTGTCAAGTCTTGGACTCCAAAAGAAACTCTGAAGATATGCTGTGAGATAACCAAGATGTTACCAGATGATCCCTTGAGTCCTGTAAGTTGTGAAGTGGGTCATGGACATGGATCAGACTTGGGTTAGGGTTAGGGTTAGGAATTTAAATGCGAAGTAAACACCTTTTGTCATGTTCTTCAAACCATTCCAGAACAATTTTTGCAATGTGTCAGAGCTCATTGTCCTGCTTATAGAAGCCAGTGCCATAGGGAGGTACTGTAGGTGTACGTGGTCTGCAACAAATTATGTATCATAGTAAGAGCATACCAATGCACAATGTTTTCCAGCAGACCATTGCCCAGAGCATTACACTACCTCTGCCAGGTTGTTGTTTTTCCCCCCACATACCAGTGCCATTTCTTTCCCATGAGGAAGAAAACATTCTTCATTAGACAAGGCTTACTTGCCCAATGTATGTACTTTCACTTGCCCATTTTATGTACCTTCAGCAATGGACGAGATGTGTTAGCTTTCACTCCCCAGTGTGCATCTATGTGACCCTGTCACTTGTTCACAGCTTGTGCTTCCATGCACAGCTTTTGGTAGGTACTAATTGTTTTCGGACCAGACTATCCACCACAAGACACAACATTTTGATGACCCAGTCTCATAGTCATCACAACACATCAAAATCTATAAATTACTTACTGCCTAATTTATTACACCCCTTGACAGGTATGAGATATCCAGGTTTCTTACTTTGTGCTAGTCATTTTATATAAATAAAAATATTTGGAATTAATTTGATATATGTGGTTATAAATATGCACAACTTATATTGTAAAGAAGGGAGAGTGCATATACAATAATAAGAGCACTGCAGCTTATTATTCTTAAAGTAGCTTATTAGGAAGTTGCATTAAGTGAGTAGCAATGTAATTGTTTTTCAGTCCTGTATAATGTGCCAGAAATGTAATGATCTCTACAGTACCTCCTCAGTGCTTCTCTGATTAATGTCCCATTCTCTGACATTTGGTTGACAGCCTTCACTTGGCAATGTAACACCTGTGCCTTATTCTTTTTTATGTTATAATAATAATTTATTAAAAGATGTTCTTTGGGAATTTTAAGATGGCTTTAATTGCATACAGGTGAACTCCAGTCGGTATGACCTCTGAGCATAGGAGGAGGAAGCAGGAGCGGGTGCATTGCCCCCCAGCGATTAAATTATTGCACTACACTGAGTCTAAAATAGGTACAGTTTTAACATTACTTGTACATATATTAGGGCTGGGAACATTAACGCGATAATGCGTGCAATAAATGGAGATTGTTTAACACGGTTAACACTAACGCCATTGATGGAGCGGTATTTTTTTCCTAGATGAAGTTACACGTCCCAGTTGTAATGTGGTCTTCAGTACGGTAGTCCCACTGACCGCTAGGGGAGCATTTTCATCATTTCATCAGCATTTTAGGGTATAAAAATTCAGTTTGGACTCGCTTAAGCAGTATTCTTGTAGAAATTAATGAGTAAGTCATTTATCTATGAAGCACATTTAACACCGCCAAAGGTCGCATAGTGCTGAAAACAAGTAAGATTATGTTTAAACAGGCAAAGGGTATTTAAAAAATGGTATAGATGAATATACAAAGAAGAGGGGGAAAGGGAGACTTTGGAACAGCCAACAGCAGCTGGTCCCTTGCTAAAAAAGTTGTTCATTCAAGTGTGCTGACCTTATACTTCTTTTGAACCAAAAATAGTTAGTATGCTTTCAGACATTTACGTACTTAATAAAAAAATACTTATAAGATAAAAGGTATATTTGACTTAAACTGACAATTATACAGAAACATATAGTTTAATATACATATACATATAGTTTAATTTGGCCTACTTAAGAAAAGTGTGGTTCATGTATACTTGTCTTGTAGTTTGGGATGGAACAGTAAATAGTAAATAGTACATGGGTAGAACAGAACCTGATATTTTATGTACGTGTACAGTGTTATTAACACACAGATAAAAAAAAAATCATATGGCTGATTTTATTGACAATTCTTACATTGTGAGAGTAACATTGTTACATTGTTAACAAACATCATTCATACTGGCTGATTTGGTCAGCAATTACCATATACAAGTCCAGCAAAATTTAATTTTTAATATTGTCATAATTGAATTCAAAAGTAAAAACTTTCTAGAATCATTACATGTGAAGTGAAAAATTTCATGCTTTTTTGTTGTTGTTTGTTTTAATTTTTTAATTTTCATGTTCATTTTCATGACTCTGTTTACAACTGGTTCTCATCTTATCTTGCTGGAAGAACAGAACATGTCGCCTTGAGAGACGCTAAATCCGCTACACACAGTGTTACCTGTGGTGTTCCTCAGGGCTCAGTGTTCGGCCCCATTTTGTTTATATTTTATATGCTTCCTCTGGGCTGTGTCATCAGCCGGCATGAAATTTTATTTCATTGCTATGCTGATGATACTCAGCTTTACCTCAGGATAAAATCTTATCTTTGGCCATATGTTTGGAGGATAAGCAAAATTTCCTGCAGCTGAACAGCTTAAAGACTGAAACTATTTTAGTAGGCATCCCACACAGGTTAGGACATCTAATATCATTAGTATCACCTTTTCTGGTCAGGATATCCTGTCTTCAACATCTGTTATCAACCTCGGGTTAAAATGGACTCTGACTTGACATATGAGGCTCATATCCAACACCTGTGTGAGACATCTTTCTTTCACCTCAGGAACATTACTAACCTGCATCCAGCATTCACATTTGCAGATGCAGAAAAGTTAGTCCATGCGTTTGGCTCCTCCAGGCTGGACTTCTGCAATGCACTCCTCATTGGGACTTCTGGAAAAAACCTTCAAAAAGCTGCAGTATATTAAAATCTGTGCTGCTAGGATCCTGATGCGAGCACATAAATATGACCATATTACACCCAACTTTAAATCTCTTCCTTGGCTCCCTGAATTGAATGTATGGTTGCCATTCTTTCCCACCAGTGCATCTATGGGGATGCCCCTGCCTATCTCAAAGAATTTATTACTTCACATACATCTACACACAACCTCCGCTCTGTCTCATTATATCTTCTGAAACCTTCGAAGACCAAGCTTCATACTATAGGAGATCAGGCTTTTTGCTCAGTGGCAGCTAGACTATGGAATGCTCTTCCAGAGTATCTGAGGATGCCAAAGATTGTTGATGATTTTAAATCTGTTCTTAAAGCTTATCTTTTTATCAGAGCTTTTGGGTTGAAATTATTTGTAGCACTTTGAGTTTTGCTTTAAATATAAAGTGCATTATAAATAAAATGTATTATTATTATTATTATTATTATTATTATTATTATTATAAAAAATCCAGTATCTAAAATTTAAAAAATATATATTTGAGTTTGCATAAATTGATGATCTTGATTGCCATTTTTTAAATTAAGGATATAATTAGATAATTATAATTAGATATAATAAGACATTGATTTAATTTTTGTATTAATACTTCCGGCCACCACTGTATATCTGAATATTCCATATAAAACCATCATTCCCATATCCCTGCCTACTTGAAGAATTCATTGCTATGGGGCATTTTGGTAGAAATAACAATCATACATTTGAATTACATTTATATTTAAAATAGTTAAAAACTGAATTAAAATTAATCTTGTAATGAAATTATAATGAAAGTGAACATTCAAGTGAACCCTGAAAAAAGGACATGGGTCTATAGGTAGTTCTTAACAAATGCCACTAGGTGGAAAATCAATGTTCCGTAACAGCTTCCTGACTGGCAATGCATACAGCATACAGTGGTTGCCTTTTCTCTTCCCTTTAACGTTTCTACCTAATTCAATTTCCAAAAGCTTTATTATCAGAGATTTAATGAACTCGTTGTAAGTAGATTCAATCTTGGTTCTGGCCTAGTCATAACATTTGTTACACAGCAGGCACAGATAAGACTGCAGAACATCTTGAGGACCTAACACCACTTCAGGGCCAAGGAGGACCTTTCCAGAGCTTGACGTTAAAGGTTTCAAGACGTCCTTAAATTGAGTGTACACGCTGAGGACATCTAAGACGTCTGTTTTATGATATTGAAAGCAGGTTAATGACATTTTCAGGAAATTTTTAAAAACGATGTCAGAAAATTCAGGACTTCAAATAAATACACAGACAACTATTTACTAAAATATTTTAAGCATTGCTGTTTCAAAAGGCATTACAGAGCATGAATTAGCTATGCTCCCATTCGCCAGCTTTAACTACATTTATTATGCAAACATCTGTTGTACTGCCAAACTTGACTAGTGTTTGCATTAGCTTAATATCAGTTTTCTAATACAAAACTCTTATTAAACAATTACTTTCTTAATAGAATTAGAATTAACATACTCATTTACATCACATAAAGAGTATGGGCAAATATTAACATACATTAAATACAGTACAGACCAAAGGTTTGGACAGACCTTCTCATTCAAAGAGTTTTCTTTATTGTGTTCTTTATTGTGTTCTTTAGCCCAAACAAGTCTCTTCTGCTTGTTGCCTGTCCTTAGCAGTGGTTTCCTAGCAGATATTTTACCATGAAGCCCTGATTCACACAGTCTCCTCTTAACAGTTGTTCTAGAGACGTGTCTGCTGCTAGAACTCTGTGTGGCATTGACCTGCTCTCTGATCTGAGCTGCTGTTAACCTGCGATTTCTGAGGCTGGTGACTCGGATGAACTTATCCTCCGCAGCAAAGGCGACTCTTGATCTTCCTTTCCTGGGACGGTCCGCATGTGAGCCAGTTTCTTTGTAGTGCTTGATGGTTTTTGTGACTGCACTTGGGGACACTTTTTTTTGGGGACTGCACTTGGGGATACATGTTTTCCCAATTTTTCGGACTGACTGACCTTCATTTCTTAAAGTAATGATGGCTACTCGTTTTTCTTTACTTAGCTGCTTTTTTTCTTGCCATAATACAAATTCAAACTCTTTGAATGAGAAGGTGTGTCCAAACCTTTGGTCTGTACTGTAAATAGATATTTTCCCTGGGGGACGAACTGGATTAACTAGCAGTTGTTGTCGTCTTATCTCCTACTTCAGATTTAGCTTAACATTATGTCCACCTGCCCAATATTGTGTGGGTCAATGTCACTCAAATCCTTACGCTTGCCCATTTTTTCTGCTTTCAACACATCCACTTTGGGTAAAAAAATCACTTGCTGCCTAATATATTCCTCTCATTTCCGGGTGACATTGTAACAAGATGTGTAACTGTAGCTACTGTGACATGGCCAGATTGTGATTGCAAGATGACTGGGTCAGAGCAACTGAAAAACTGCAGCTTTAGTGGGATGTTCATGGTCTGCAGTTGTCAGGACCTGCCAAAAGTTGCCCAAGAAAGGAAAACTGGTGTACTGGCAACAAGGTAGCAAAAGGAGACCTTTTAAACACTGGTGGCCATAAATGGACCACCCACTTAATATTGAGTACTGTAGGTCTCTTTTTGCTGCTAAAATAGTCCTGAACCATCAAGGCATAGACTCCACAAGACCTCTAAAGGCATGCTGTGGTATCTGGCAAGCCATCAGGAGCAGATGCTTTTTAGTCCTTTAAGTTATGAGGTGGGGCCTCTATGGATTGCACTTGATTTTCCAGCATGTCCCACAGATGCTCAATTGGATTTGGATCTAAAGAATTTGGACACCAATTCAACACTTCATTGTGTTCAACACTCATTCTTGTGTTTTTCAAAC
The DNA here is from genome assembly GCA_011419295.1 of Clarias macrocephalus. Lineage (NCBI taxonomy): Eukaryota > Metazoa > Chordata > Actinopteri > Siluriformes > Clariidae > Clarias > Clarias macrocephalus. Next base: position 542 of record JAAGKR010002036.1, on the reverse strand, counting down.
CATTCTTGAACCATTTTTGCAGTGGGTCAGGGCATTATCCTGCTGAAAGAGGCCCCTGCCATCAGGAAAATTTGGTCAGCAACAATATTTAGGTAGGTGGTACATATCAAAGTCACATTCACATGAATGGCAGGACCCAAGGTTTCCCAGTAGAAGCTGATGCATCACACTGCATCATACTTTCATTGCTCCCTGATCTAGTGTCCATGCTCATGAGCCCATTGTTGCTATCTTTGGCGATTTGGATGGGCCAGCATAGGCACCCTGAGCATTCTCTGGCTATGCAGCCCCATACATCATGTGCTATGTGTCCTGACACCATTCTCTCAGACCCAGCAATAACTTTTCTGATCTAAAGTTGCTCTTCTATTGGATCAAGTTACACAGGCCAGCCTTCGCTCCACATGTGAACCCTGGCCTCACAAGACATTGTCACCAGTTCATTGATATCTCTTCTTTTTTGTAGGATCTTGCCAGTGCAGACCAGAAACATTAAAAAAAAAGTTACAGCTTTGAAGTTGTTCTGACCATCGTCATGGCAA